>NW_021011702.1:48792-148632 GCF_003987935.1 Bombyx mandarina | reverse complement strand
CATCGGTGTAGTTTACAACTCGGTCGATTCGGTCTTCTTTTTTGTCTATAATTAATTATTTTTTGAAGATATTCGATTCGTAGTAATCGAATGTTACTTTTTTCAATTACCAGCTTCCGATTATTTTCTGTTCTTTTTTTCCATCTAAAGCCTAGCTCTTTCATAATACGTCGTAAGCTTCATTCCGAGCCATTAAAATGTATATCTTCTTTAAAGTTTTCGAAGCCTTTCTACGGTACGGAGTTTCGCTGCTTGTTATGTAGTTATTATGATTACATCTTTTTATTACAGATTGAACGAAACTATCCATTCCGGTAACTTTCTTCTTCCCTGATCTTTTCTTACCCGGAGTCCGCAACACGGCGAGCAAGCCAGAGCCTTTAGCTTCCTTAATAATGCACCTAACAGTTCTCACTGATGGTTTTGTTACTTCCGAAGTCTGTTTTAATTTTTCCCCTGTTTTATAATGAAGCAATATACGTCGTACACAATTTTTTACCCTTTCTTTTGAATACTACACCGGTTTGTCGCGGCATAGTGTATGTTTTATAAAAAATCAACAAACACTCAACAAATAGCAATGGCAACAAAGTCCACAAGTAATTATAACAAATAACTTAACGATTAATAACGATAGACTTTAATAATATAATAACTTTCCACTGTACGCAAGCGTACTTTTCGGAGCAAGCGGAATGAGGGCGCGGTGCGGGACGCAAGGTTCGACTGATCTACCAATAACGCGCTCGATACGATTTCCCCTGCCGTCGCGCCTCACCCTCACCACCAAAGTGATCTAAAATTCGGTTCTGCGCAGTCAAGGTCATTTGCTCAAGATGTTTGCCGGTTACTATACTTCATACTTTATGTGAACAATAAAGTACTGATGGTTGGGATTTTGAAAAGCTTAGTCATATGTATTTATTCGTTAAGCGAAATACATCAATTGCTCAATCGATGTCGCCACTCGCCATCGCCACTTCACCTTTTTTTTTTTTTTTTCGGGTAGAGGGCCGAACCTCCTACGAGGTCCCCGCGCAAATGGGACGCGCGGGGTATGTGAGACTCAACGATCTGCATGGTGTTGTGAGCAGACCGCGGGCCCAAGGATTTTAGGACCCACCCACTAAACGACACCCCTGCACTCTTACACCCGACGTCCGATCCCCTCCGAGGTCAGAACCCGGATGAGGTAGGGGGGCTACCGCGGTCAACACTACAACCAGACGGCGCGGCTCACCCCAAGGACGCCCAGCCGACGGAGCCTTCGAGGCGAATCGAAGGCTCTGAAACGTCGGCCGTCTCGGTACGGCAGCCCGTCGGGCCGCCCAGACGGTGCCGCTGGTGTCCCGGAATACCCCGCTGGACCAGAACCAGCCTGCCGGGTCGGGACGCGATACACCGTCGACCGGTCGCTCTATTCACTCCACGGCAGCGCGCTAGAGTGCTGGTAGCGCGCCGCGCGGCCTCACCCCCTCAGGTCGCCCCTTGACCTTCACCGGGGGGAGGCCGCCACCTACAGGGGCCGGGACGTACGGGCGTATTCCCGCCTCCGGCCCCCGGCTCGACGGCGACGGATCGGTGCGGAAAGGGAAGAGCTCTCCCTCTCTCGCTCCGCCGTCTCCTTCTGCGAGATGGTGGACTCGCAGAAGTCGAGCATCGCCTTCCAGGACGCGTCGCTGCCGAGCATCGTAGCCACGACGCGCGGCAGCGAGAGGTCCTCACCTATGACCGCGACGAGGGCGGCGCGTTGCTCGTCGAATCCAGAGCAACACGCCAATGTATGTTCCGCATCGCCACTTCACCTAATCATTCGTTTTTTTAACAAATATTTCTGAACGCAACTTAACCTCAAATGTCAACAATGTCATTGTCAGTGCTTTTCACAATTTCTTGTTTAATTTGTTCAATTGTAAAAAAAATGTATTCAAACATAATAACAATTAAAAATAAATTGTATTTTATTTTAATACTATGTGCTTTTTTTCCTACCTATAATAAATAACCAATGTATTTTATCTACAAAAAAATGTGGCAACCTTAATTACAAGACACAACTGTTCAGCATAAAGCATGCGATGTTTGATACTTTCCAACTTACTGTAGCACCGGGGACCACTAAAACTAAAACATAGTTCACCTTTAGCACGTTCTGCACATAGATTAGACTGTTCTAGAACATGTAAAGCAGTCTCATTCAGCCGTCGTGTTTGAAGGTCCCTATTTGATTTATAGGACCCTTCTCTTTGCCTTCGAGGCAGCACTAACAACCCTTTTCGGCAGACAACGTAAAACAAGCCTTATGTATTTAAGGAGTACGGTTCAATTTTCTTTGTAAGACGCCGTTTGTTTCCTACAGGGTTGCCTGAACTTGGTGTTAGAAAAAGGATATTTTTTTTCCTACCTAAGCTGATAGCCTTGAGAGGCTATATCAGCGTCGCCTTAACTAGTAGGTGAGCTCACGGGGCTCAAACCTGATGACGTTGCTAACACGAACCCTAGCAAGAGCCGTGCTTCGCAGAATCTACCACCGGATCGGAAACGCGACCCACTGAGAAGATCCGGCGAGAAACTCAGTGGGCTGTGTCTGAGGGTTAATNGCTGATAGCCTTGAGAGGCTATATCAGCGTCGCCTTAACTAGTAGGTGAGCTCACGGGGCTCAAACCTGATGACGTTGCTAACACGAACCCTAGCAAGAGCCGTGCTTCGCAGAATCTACCACCGGATCGGAAACGCGACCCACTGAGAAGATCCGGCGAGAAACTCAGTGGGCTGTGTCTGAGGGTTAATTTACTCGTTGAGCCCTTCGTCGCAAGCGATGGGTTCGACGAGAACGACGACCGGTGCTTGAGGTACCTAAAAGCATCGTTAGTGGATCGGGAGGATCCGAAATGACCTGGTAAAAAAAAAGGATAAAAATCTCTGCTGTATTTATACAAATTGGACCATCGACAATATTAATTCGTAAACTGTTTGCTGTATATGAGTATTCTTGATCCTCAAGGCTACAAAACACTTCCAAGCGTCAGTCTGGGTGCTCATGCTATATTTCTTCCAACATTTTTTTGGTTTAGATAATCAGTAATACCAACCTGTTGGACCTAACAATTGGAACAGGAGATATGATTGTTTTGTGGCTTAATTAAATAGGCTTTTAATAAATTCTGCAGGTTTCGATTTTATTACATCATGTTTTATAATGTACGATATTAAAATTATCTCTCATTCAACAAGCCACCACCACAATCATAACATAGTCATTAAGTTCTCAGTTCAGTTTCTATTTACGTTTCACTTCAGTATTGATAGAGATGACGCAGCCCTAGTCAATATGGTAAGCGAGTAGACATTTCAGAGAATAACTGAGTTTGGCAGTCCCTCGGGAAGGGTCAGTGGACAATAGATTCTTTAAACACGCCAAATGACGTCACGTCGAGGACCTGACCCGCTCGCGCCCAGAGACGCAACACAAACGGTTGATTGGGTCCCGGATATTACGCAAGTCGGGGACGTAAATTGGAAATGCTTTTTATCTGTTGTTTCGGAGGCTTCCGGGACGATATCTGCGCTGTCCTTTTTGTTTATGACTGAGGAGGATTATGGTCGAGATGAGAAATCAATTCGATGAGATTCCTTAGGAGTTTGAAGATCCTGACGTGGGCGATCTTTTTCGAAGTTCCCTTATGGATGGATAGTTTACTGCTTCACGGCAGAAATAGGCAGGGTGGTTGATACCTACCCGTGCGGACTCACAAGAGGTCCTACCACCAGTAATTGCGCAAATTACATTTTTTTACGCGTTTGATTTTTAACGATGTTATTCCTTCACCTTGGAAGTAAATCTGAACATTTGCTAAGTACGTATTTCATTAGAAAAATTGGTTCCCGCTGGCGGGATTCCGAACACCAGGCGACTTATCCTTTAGACCATGACGTCTTCATGGATATAGATGGATAAATAGTTTAAAACAATAAGCATCTGAGATTTTTCAATCCATACATGAGTGAAACAACTAACGGGCCACTACCAGAGTCCATGACACATCACTATTTAAAAGCCGCTACCGATATAAGACATGAGATTTAGGTTTAAATCTGAATTTGATAGTTTATAATTTGATCTAATATTTCTTGGTAGCGGCAGCAATGACATTGTTATGTCAACCATACCAATCTAAACATACTAGAGGTCCCGCAGTAGTCGAAATTCGACTATAATTAATTGGAATTGTAAGTTTGTACACTATTATGATTGTATTTTCAACGCCAATACTACACTAGAGAAAAATATTAATAAAGACTAACAATATTTAATCGATTCTCAATTTGACCACAGACGTCAAGAACAAAAGTTTGACAATAAAAAGGATGCATGCGTGTGTGCGTCAAATACATGGTATGTAGTGTGTGTAATGTTTTCTTTATTGATTTAATGTATCTTTTATGCATTATTTTACAAAAATATTAGCATTGTGCACTTCTTCTCTATATTCTCTTTAAGTGTGGAAAATTTCATACTCCTTCGTCCCCGCAATTTTCGTAAAAAGGGATACAAAGTTTTTGCTTCACGTATTGATATATAGATTACAGACTGGTGGAACCACATAAATAGATAAGTATTGCTTAAAAGAAAATTATACAACGTGACAATAAAATTTATTGTTCATAAAAATTATATTACAATATATTTAAAAACAATAATAGCTATTATTAAAGTACGTATTTATAATTAATATTTTCTTTTCTAAGGAAACACTTTAACAATCTGGTGTGTTCTTCTATATTCATTTTGTCCGTGTGTGTCCATTGTATTAACGATATGTAAGATTATCGACCTTTACGAAGAGGTCTACTGATGAAGAACAATATTTACATTATTGTCTTGGTAGCGATTTAACGAAAAGGCGAATGATCTGAGTATTCACTCGAAGATCGGCTTAAGTAGTTTAAGCTCGCTTAAGCCGGCATTGCCAAAGTCATTAGCATCGATGATGACTCACGATCAGTGTGCTTAGTGCGAGTTTTTTAACGTTCTCGTTAGCGTAAAAGTTAACTCAAATTTATATGGAGTTGGAAGGTTTGCCTACGTTTGCCGCTAGGGGCGCTGCTCCGACTGCATACAAATTAAACTAGGCTAAATTAGGCCACAGAGTGTGAGCTCGTCTGCCTTCGGCAACATTAAAACATGTTTTTGTGGAAGATTATTCTGCCACCCCGCTCTCTAGTTTCACGCGCGGCGCCCTCGTCACACTCACTAGCTTCGGGTACCGTTAGCGGCGTCGTATCAACGTACATCAGACCCTGCTCGTCTTGTATTCTAAATTAATTGTTAAAGATTGAATCGTAATTCTAAAGACATTAGTTTCTCCAAGGTTCGAATGTTCTACTCGCATCCAGCAGTTTCTCGTGGCCTTGGTTACCTCGTGAAATCCCTATCTGATCGAGAAGTAAATTTTTATGGGCTAGTATAGTCACTTGGGACCAGAACCCAGAATTCGTCGGTCCATCTAATGAAACTGAACTGATGATGAATGTATACACGTGAACTATAAAGCCCTCACATGCCTTACACTCGCAAAAGCTGAGTTCATTAGATCTGTCTTAATGAGGGGATGCGGTGGATGTTTCTTTATTGCTAGGATTGCCCTAACCACTTAAACTGTCACAAAAGTATATGCGTACGGGCTTTGAATGTTACAAAAAAGATTGCGATGTGATATTTAAGATTATTCAGGTCTCCGACTACAAATGACGGTTGTTTCGATTTTTTGTAGGTCGCTATCGTCCAATTCAGGTAACACTATTTGCGTTAAAAAAAATAATAATATATACCTATTTTGAAACTAATACTTGTATACTTTATCGCTGTCAATATCAAGGTCTATCAACTACATCTATGTACATAGTTCATATAAAGACTTTATCGATTGCAATCAATCGCTCTCTCTCTCTCTCTCTCTCTCATTTGATAATTATTTTATTACAAATTTCACTTTGTGTATACTCGAAAACATATTATTCAAAAAACATCCAACCATTATAAGAAAAAGGATAGACAGGCGATAACCATTACGGCTCTTTAAATTTGTAAATTAAAAACAAATAAACATCAACATTAATTACTATTAGGAATGTTGTGATCATATTATAAAAATCAATAAATATTATGGGATTATTGGGTTACTTAACTGACATTTAAGAATGCGACCTAGTTGATCGCCATGCTAGTAACAATTTTCAAAGATAATAAAAATGAATACAGTGACAATTAATTACCGAAATTGCTTTGCTTGCTAGAAACAATTGCTGTTTATATACTAATATTCAATGTGGTTCACTAAAATGATCTCATGTTTCAGAAATTTTGTTATTCGCGTTTGAAAGTGACACAGCAATGTTGGAAGTTTGATTATTGGCTAACTACGTATTTGTCATCTTCCGCAGCCACATTAATAACTTTTTTTCTAATCAAACCTCGTCCACAAACTCTTACCCTAAATTACCGAGGAAAATACTTCCAAAACGTCGGGAAGTGAATGATGTAAATACATTATTAACTTACAATATTGATGCATCGTGTAATCAAACGGACAGCAAGACAGACCCAATGCTAGTTTTATTTACTGGATAACAACCAGTCATTATATCCGACTACAAATCAATAAACAACACCATTACAATTAACTAATGAGGCAAGATGTTTGTCTCTGTATCACTGGAATTGCTGTCAGCGTTATTGGATAAGTTGATAGCGCTACTCTGATCGTGGCCGTCACTGTCGTCGAGCAAGTTGTGCAGGAAATGAAGACACTGTCGCCTGAATAGTCTCTGTTTCTTCGGGGGCAGTTCCTGGTAATCATTATGTATTCCTCTAAAGAATTGGAAGTACGCGGAATTCTCGTCAGCTTCGAAACTCTGGCTGGTCGAGCCCACGGCGTCCGTCCGCACGCTGTGAGGTGAGCTGGAGTCTTCGCGGTCCTCGATCTTGGTGCGACTGGTGGCGAGAGTGAACCAAGGGTTATGGATGAAGGGATCCAAGGTGTCCTCGGCTGTTTTTTTCGCCATGTCAATTTCTAGGTAGCTGGGAGCGTATGTCGTGGGGTATGGAGACGATCTTCTGCTGGACATCATACACGTGGGTCATAAATATGTTGTGCTGATTTTACTTCTATTGTATGTTGTACTTTTATTTCAATATTTAGTGTAGCAAATAGTTTAGTTACTGTTTTGTACCTACTTTTGCTAAAATCTATAAAGTACGGTCGCCAGTTACTGGTCAGTTTCTACGTGACGGCAGACCGATCAGCAAACTCAAATTGCTAACAGATCGCTAAGAGGGAACTCATTAATCCCTTGATATGAAAAACAAAAATATGTAGCTTGATCTATTATTATATTATAGAATAGCTTTTGCCCACGACTGCGTCCGTTATATAGTTACTTCTTTAGTAATAGTTACTTCTTTGGCATAACGCTAAATTTTACTCCCACTTCATTTACGTAGAAAGTGAAATATTTTTAAATTATAGAATGTTAAGGAGCTATTTAAATTTTAAACCCCTATTTTAAAACATTCTTTATTGGTGCTCCACTTGCATTAGTCTTACCGTGATGTTATATCCTATAGCTTTCCTCAATAAATGTGCTATCTAACACTGAAAGAATTTTTCAAATCGGACCAGTAGTTCCTGAGATTAGCGCGTTCAAACAAACAAACTCTTCAGGTTTATAATATTAGTATAGATGTTAGCTAACTCTTTGAGTCATCATTATGAACAATATATTTTTATTGCTGAGGTGAGTGGACGAGCTCACAGCCCACCTGCTGTTAAGTGGTTACTGGAGCTTATAGACATCTACAACGTAAATGCGCCACCCACCTTGAGATATACATTCTAAGCTCTCAGTATAGTTACAACAGCTGAACATGGCCCTCCTTCATGGGGTCCGGTGACCGGTGGGTAGATTACTGGGTCCAACATCGTCCAGCGACATTTTCCTCCAATTACTCTAGGAACTTGAGATCATGCTTATTAATCGAAAAAAATACTCACACGTCGGTAGCCATGTGCTCTTTGAGGAATTCCAGTTCATCAGCTAAGTACCACCTGGACACCATGCGGCCCTTTCCCGTGCGGGCGCCGTGGATCTCGTTGCGAAGGTGTCTTGAGTATGAGTTTCTGATGTGCGACCACTTTCTTCTGACGTCAGGGACTGAGGGAAAAGAGTCGACAGGCAAACATGAAACTAAGCCGTATATACCTTGGAATAAAACTGTTGAATGTCGTCGTGGCCTAAAGGATAAGACGTCCGGTGCATTCGTACGTAGGGACCGGTGGAAGATTCTGCGAAACACGGCTCTTGCTTGGGTTCGTGTTAGCAACGTCGTTAGGTTTGAGCCCCGTGAGCTCACCTACTAGTTAAAGTTACGCTGGAATAGCCTCTCAAGGCTACCAGCTTAGGTAGGAAAAAAAAAAGAAAAAAAAACGACGTGGCCCAAAGAATAAGACGTCCGGTGTATTCGTATCTAGCGATGCAACGGTGTTCGAATCCCGCAGGCGGGTACCAATTTTCCTAATGAAGTACGTACTTAGCAAATGTTCACGATTGACTTCCGCGGTGAAGGAATAACATCGTGTAATAAAAACCAAACCCACAAAATTTGTATATAACCCACAAAATAGTTTCCGTAATTACTGGTAGTAGGACCTCTTGTGAGTCCGCACGGGTAGGTACCACCGCCCCGCCTATTTCTGCCGTGAAGCAGTAACGTGTTTCGGTTTGAAGGGTGGGGCAGCCGTTGTAACTATACTGAGACCTTAGAACTTATATTTCAAGGTGGGTGGTGCATTTACGTTGTAGATGTCGATGGGCTCCAGTTACCACTTAACAACGAGGTGGGCTGTGAACTAGCCCAAACATCTAGGCAATAAAAAAAATTAAAAAAAATCAAATTATAGTAAGTAATATTTCAAAACATACGTAATATAAAAAAAACTGAAATTCAACATAATTATAATACAGATTTTATATATTAATTTAGTGGGATTCGGTCTACTGAAAGTCCCAACGGTACAGCGGCCCGCTGGAGGGGTGTTAAGGCCTGCGGCCGTGACACACCGCGCCACTCTCGCTCGAGTTCAATTGAAACTTCGGCCTCATGTCTCAAGGTCAGCGATGTCATTCTCGTGGCATAACCCACACCAGGTAAGCCCAGGCTTGTATGTGCCTCGAGCCAATACAACGCGTATCTATCCCCAAAATCTAGGGCCTAAACTCATTCAAATTCTTAGTAGATAGCAACTATATTTTCACATATCGGCAATTTTGACAAGCGGTACTAATTATTCAAATTTTATCGATATGTACCGGGTCTCTCTTTCATTACATTAACGGTTAATTTATGATACACTCTATTCTTTCATAGGTTACGTTACTAACATGTAAAACAAACACTATAAACAAAGAAACAAAGATAGCATTTTAGTTATAAAACTATGTAAATAATGAAAAGTATGAAAAAAACAATATACAAAAAAACTCGTACACGCGTTGGAATATCCACGTCTCTACGCTCTATTATTTTACACTTCACATTTTCGAATAAAACAAACAAAATACGAAGAATATCAACACTGAGATATATGTTACCATGAACAGTGCAAGCCAATTTACACAGTGAACCCTGTAAGCAGAGTCCAAATTTCCACAAACATCTATATACACCGACCGAATTGAAATGAACCTTGTATGTCCATGGAAACGTTACGTTGTATTTTATTTCGACTTATCCGCTTTATTATTACAGTATAATCACATTCGTAGATAAAAATTAGATACGTAACGTCGCTTACCGCTCCAACCCATATCGTCGGCGACCTCCTGCCACAGCATTTTGACTTGCGCGTAATAACTGGCAACGGGCATATTACTTCGGGCGTACAGCAAAGGCCGGTCCCGCACCAACCTTATCATCTTTCGATCTTCAGCTTGGTTACAGTCGACTAAGCGCCCTACCGGCGGCGACATGGAAGCGTCACTGTCGAACTCTTGTTTTATCATCACTTCATTGGGCATAGCTGCAGACCCACGCGGCTATACCGCTAGTTCACGACTGACGAACAAGGCGACGCGCACACTGTCAAACAGACACGCGCAGCGCGAAGCAAGCTCTCAAACGCGATCTCTCTCGTTCCAGTTACATCGCGTTGGAAAGGGACGGAGATAGAAGCACGTGTAAAAACAAGGGCGCAGACGCTCTGACGGCTGGCCAGTATTGTATTTACGTTATTGATTCTAGTCGGCGCTGCCGGTTTTTTAGCAAGTTTTATTTTTGGGTCGCCTCGCGCTGGCCTAGCAATGGCGGCCGGCGGACAACTTTAAACTATTCCATTTAACTGACTTTATAATTTTATCAAATCTATTGGTCTACGAATTAAGAGTATTTTGTTATTGAATTAGCTCTCGGATTTTGGTTACGCAAAAATGTCTTAAAAGTTTAAGAAAAGACTAGTCAGAAAACTAGATCATGTTTCAATTAGATTGTTCATTATTTGAAAACATTATTAAACTTTAAAATACAAATTACTTTATATACATGTACGTAACATGAAAATTTTCGAACTTCATTTGTTTACTTTTTTAATTAAAAATAAAACAACAGGCTCGGTTTTCACATTATTTTATGAAATATTTCACTTAAAATTTTATAAAACACTTGGCATAGTAAACTTACACTTACCTACGTCAAATAAATGCAATTTCATTAAAATAATACCTTTATAAAAATACAAGTAAACTTCTAAATTGTATTAATAATTAAAGAAAATATATATAGAAAATACTCCTTGAAACACATTTTATTATGAGTTATCGAACAAAAAAGTGTATTATTTAAATCTAAGTAACAAAAGCCAGAAAGAAAAAAAACATAAGGGTAGCAAATTCGAGTCCCTAAAAGTGGAGTGAAAAAAATATTAATTTCATGGTCCAGAATTTAAAATGATAAATAGTAAAACTTTAAAACTAAAATATAAATTTAAAGAGATCATTCGCTGTCGTTCTCGTCATCTTTGTCATCGTCATCATCATCATCGTCCTCGGCGTCCTGTTTCACTTTCTTTGTTTTTGGCGCCGGTTTCGCTTTCTTCCCGCGTTTTTGGGTTTTCTTTTTTTTCTCTACGGGACCGCCGCCATTTGCATTAAATGATTCTAAATCTACAATGTATTGTTCTTTGGCTTTTGCCGCCTTTTCTTCCCATTCGCTTTTGTCATACATGGACCTCCAGATTTCGCCTGCTTTTTTGGCTATCTCCGTTACTTTTAATCCTGGATTGTCATCCTTTATTTTTGATCTAGCGCTGTTCAACCATAATAAATACGCTGACATTGGTCTTTTCGGTTTATCTGTCATTTTAAATCCTGTAAATAAACAAAATATTGTAGACATATTATGTGACAATAATACTCTAAATAGAAGTGTAGTCGCCATTAAGAATGGTGCTTGCTTATAACGTGACGTTGAATCTATAAGCGATAATAACTACATATAAATGTGTGATCCATGAGCTTATCTGCCTTCGTTAGAAATATAACTATAAATAATTTAAAAGTTAAAAATCGATGCAGTCAGACATTTTGTTCATGGCAACACTCGCGCGGGACGCGTTCTCTTCTGGGAGCGTAACATCAAACTCAAACATCAATGACAACAACAATTTAACCCAAAACATACATTTTGATTGGAACACTACTGTTTAATAATTCGATTTAACAGATATTACAACAAACACTTTTTAAAACTCAAAATAGTTGTTATAACCTACAAAAGTGTTCCTAGAATGGCCTATTTAAGGCGAAAAACACGAAGAACATAAAATATTAATATTCACACAATTCTACCGTTATTTACATGTAATTATAAATGAAACTCACCTTAAATATGTATTTTTATACGACAGAAGCGTGTTATTTTTGTTACTAAGGCGGGAGAGCGCGAAATGCGTACCAAACACCGTTGTAGCTGCTCGCCGTACTGAGCGCCACAGATTACTATAAAATCTCCCCTTAGTCGTTGATTCACTCTCGGTCGCCGCGAATGATTCCACAGATAAATAAAGTGAATAGTATTAGAAACAAAATGACCGCTCTTTTTAGATTTTGTAGGATTTTATGAGAATACTTGGCAAATAAATGGTGTACTATGTGCTTGTATATATCTTGCAACTTTGATTCTTTAAATTGAAGTAATAAATTATACTACATAAATCTTACAAAGTTACTTAAATTTCGTTTGTTATGAATAGGGCGGTCGTTTTGTTAACGTTTTAATTTTTAGACTTTGGAAGGAAGTTTTTTCTTCATTTCCTGAAAATTACTAAGGCTGTTACTAATTAATAAGGTAAGTAATTAAGCTATGTACAGCTTTTTCTAAACTTTTCACGGGTCATTGATAGATAGCGCTTAAGTTAATATTTCGAAAGTTGTCCGGCCAGACTCTAGTCACATGTATTAATAAATACAAAGAACTTGACAAGAGCCTGTGCGATACAAGTAGCAAAATAATAGGCAGATCATTGATATATCTATCTAGAAAATCTTTATACAGGATACGATTATAATAAGAACTTATCGAACATTGATATTGTGCGGGTGAACATTGACACTAACATTGTTGACCCCTAAACGTTTTTTCTTTTAGCTTTAATTCCCTCTTGCATCGAGTTCTTGACAACAAAAGAGATCAATACGCGCAGTGAATTTGAAGACATAACTTTTCTTTACGATTTCCGTTTCTTGTAGATACATACATACATTAGGTACTACCGTCCCTTATAGCACCAACATGTGGAGTAATCGAAAGTAAAATAAAGGATTGTAAATGGCCAAGATTTGACAAAATATTAATATATAATTACATTGAGACCTCGCACAGGGTCACAACCTGCCCCTTCAACACTTAGGGGTACGAGAACCGGAGCTGGATATGACGGGCTAAATCGGTTCAGAGAGAAGAGCCTTCGCTCTCATCGCAGTCTCTTTCTGCGTGATAAAAGAGCAGAAGTCGAGTATCCACGACAGCCACACATCAGATGAACTAGTTTTTGTTTGTTGTCTCTGTTGCCCTTGTACGAAGATGATACGACCCAACTGATCGTAAATAATTACCGTGGCTTATGAACATCAGCAACGATAGGGGCAGTAGCTAAGACACTGCTTATCGCTAAGTCTTCGCAAGTCTCGTTTGAAAAAGAGCATGTCATAGCACTCAGGAAACAGTGTGGACGGGAATTTATTCAAAACTAGGATTTTTTTTATTGCTTAGATGGGTGAACGAGCTCACAGCCCACCTGGTGCTAAGTGGTTACTGGAGCCCATAGACATCTACAACGTAAATGCGCCACCCACCTTGAGATATAAGTTCTAAGGTCTCAAGTATAGTTACAACGGCTGCCCCACCCTTCAAACCGAAATTCATTGCTGCTTCACGGCAGAAATAGGCAGGGTGGTGGTACCTACCCGCGCGGACTCATAAGAGATCCTACCACCAGTACGTGGCAGAAAATATCTCTGGAAACGCACTATGGATGAACTCGGCTTCGACGATGGGCGATACGAACATACGGTAACACAAAGGTTCCAAACGATTCTTGGACTACCGACAATCCGAACGACCCTCTTCTGATAAAAGTCAAATGAAAGTAGCTGGTATTTGGGAGCCCCAGACCAGAGGTAGGAAGCACTACTCCACGCGAGACCGAACTTGCGCTTTGTAAAGCAAAAGTCTTTGGTGAATTGTAAAGTGCAGCTTTTTGTGTTGAGTATTTTTAGTATTTTGGACGCCAACTTGGCTTTACTCTCCAAATGGTTCCGATATTGGGCATCGCTCGAAACGGCGACCCGATGTATCCCAATACTCGTGAAAGGGTATAAGGAGAGTCCTTGGAATTGCGGCACTATGACAATAGGGTGCTATCAATAGGCTATCAATAGGCTATCTATCCCAGGATCAAAAGGGTCGGAGAGAGCACTGAAACTTCTGGAACACCAGCGTTAATGGTCGTGGTAACGCCCATCCAAAAAGTTAGCGATGCAAAGCCTTCGAAATTCCGTAAGCTGCTTAATTCAACTATGCCAGTCCCTGTAAAAGGTCTTCACGATATCAAGGCTCACAGCGAGTGTCTCGCCCTTGCTCTCCAAGGCTCAACCTCACCTGTGAGTAAGGTTTACAAGAAGATCGCCAGTCGAGCGATCGTGACGGAAACCGTACTGTCGGTCACGGATCAACTGCCGATCCTCCTTGTGAGGATACGTACCCCTCTGTAGCGCTACTTTTATGTAATTTACAATATTATTTCTCTACCGTATTCTATCCTATCTATTCCACTATTCCAATCTTTCTATACTCTATTTCATCCTAAAAGTCTTTCTATTATATATCATACCAGCCCTATAGGGGAAGAGTTTGAAAAATAAGCATAGCCTAAGAGTGATAAGTAAAATTCTGATTTTTTTATACCTCTTTGTCCACTCCACAAGTATTAAAGCGTGAATTGAAAGCACTCTAAGTCATAATTTACCTTTTCTCTTTCATATTCCACGTTAAATAATTAATTTTCACAAAGTTTAAGACGGTTCAAGATTTATGAGTTTCTTTTTTATGTATTTTATGTTTTAGACTATCACCGAAGTTGGGTCGTTAATTTTGCACCTTTGTGAAGTCGAGTTGAGACGCAGGGTTGTCGGGAATGTTATTTTTTCAAATAATACAATGACACGGTACGGAACTGCAACTAAGTATTTAGTGCCGAGCTATTTAATTGCAGAGGCCCATTGTCCGTTGGGAAGTGCATCTCAATTCAAAGGTATTTTTTTTATATAAATCTCCTGAATTCAAATGTTCAGTGAGCAAAATACTCAAAGTAACTAGCAACAAAAGTATCAAACCAGAAACAGCGAGCTGAAAATACATATAGCCGGATAAATTTAAAATTCTGAATTCACCCCTACTGCTATCAGCTGGAGGGACGAGATTTAGGGGGTAGGCCGTAAAATCACCATCAAACCGGATCGCGTGATTCCTGGGACGGGCGAATCAGCTTTTTTTTATCGTAAATTGCCATCAACTTTACGAGCGGAGCGCCAAACCTTGCAGGGCTTAAGTCGCGGATGCGTTTTTTAGCGGCCGATATACTCTGTGGATTTAATACGTCAAACGAGGTAATAAGTTTGATGCTTTTATTCATGTATTTAGGAAACGTAGAACTGTTACGTGTACAAGATAAGAACAAAAAAATATGTATGTTGTGATTACAATGAAATTCCCCTAAATGAATATTATCATTTTACATCATCTCTCTCTCTCATAAACTTTTAATAAAACTAGAGGTCCCGCAGTAGTCGAAATTCGACTATAATTAATTGGAATTGTAAGTTTGTACACTATTATAATTGTATTTTATACTTCTATAATCACAAATTTCGCCAAGGCTACACTATAAAAAAATATTAATAAAGACAAACAATATTTAATCTATTCTCAATTTGACCACAGGCGTCAAGAGCAAAAGTTTGACAATAAATAGTATGCATGCATGTGTGCGTCAAATACATGGTATGTAGTGTGTGTAATGTTTTCTTTATTGATTTAATGTATCTTTTATGCATTATTTTAAAAAAAATATTAGCATTGTGCACTTCCTCTATATATTCTCTATAAGTGTAGAAAATTTCATACTCCTCCGTCCGCGCAATTTTCGTAAAAAGGGATACAAAGTTTTTGCTTCACGTATTAATATATAGATGTTGAACTTGTAAAAAAACTTAAAGTATCAATATGCTAACAAAGAAGAAAAACTGTTTAGATATACTTACAAAACAAAATTTTATCTAACATGGCGAAACTTGAACCGAATCTTTATTATCTATATTACTTGAAGTATATTATATTGTACGAATTATTTAAATGAATTATACTATATTAAGAATCTTTATTACTTGAACCTTCTCGTCTAACATAAACATCATTCGAAGTTCATTTCCTTGCGTAAAAAGAAGATTATAAATGTCTATTTGAATAAATTTTATCGATCATCACATATTAACTGCTGTCTGGATTCGGGCAAGAGTTTTCTCACACCAGAGATGAAAAATATATGGACATGAATCAAGAATTTCAGATAAATAGTCTATCAACTGACCATCGTGCGTTATTCTCGTAAATCAGTACAAGAAAACATTAACCAAAGACCATGAAATACAACAATTAGAAGCCAATGGCCACAATTACAAGGGAAATCAAAATTATAGTGTAGGTACTTACAAACATAAAGTTACGCTATAGAATAGCGACATTCCCGCATCTGCTTAGCAACAGTAAAAGCCACATAGAAACCCCACATGGGGACGGCAATAATAAATTATTCAAATAACGTCACTCTAAAACGCCGTTGCAAATCGCAATCAATTTACCCCTTTCACGATAACGTTTAGCCCCAAAAATGCCTCATTATTTAATAAAAAACTCTGCGTTACGGTGCAGAAATTTAGTTGCGCCCGTGACCGATCTTGAAAGACGAAACATTTCATAACAGAACGACACCCAGGAGAATGAAAAATGACTTAGGAGTCTGACGTACTGAATAATGTGAATAATACACCTTTTCGCTCAATAAGCTGCTACGGTAATTTGTTGGATCACATCCATTGAAGAGTACTCGAATAGCACTTAGAAGGTACGGCTTCTGAATACGCAACGGAATCAGGGTTATTTTTTTTTTGTCCTTTCGGAGCACGCCATCGACGAAGCGATGGGGTGCGCAGATGTCAAGAGTAATTGATGAATTGTCGTCGGAAAGAGTTGTGCGAACGGTTCCAGGTTCAGTTTGATGGACAGACGGCTAAATGAGTCACTAACGACTTGCAGAGGTCCACAGATTACAGCTGTCGTGGTACTGACAAATAGTCTAAAAACTTCGTAGTCACGGTGAGTTTTCCCTTTAGCTGCCAACGTTTGGGTTTTTTTTTAAATAGGATACATATAGTATTTGCAGTTCTTAAATTAACCGGCTACTCTACTGTGCGTTGATGACTGTTGTAGATTTTTTTTAATTTGAGACATGTGCTTTGGACTTATAAGCCGAGAGCTAAAAGACGTGATGTCAGGGCTGCAGTTGGTTTTATCAGGCTTAGTATTATTTTCATTTTATTATAATTGTTTTATTGTGGTTCTCCTGGGGCCAGGCTACCGATATTTTTAGCTTATTGCCACTGGCTGGGCCCCACTGTTTCATCTACGTTGTTCAGAAATGATGAAACATCTTGAGTTTTATCGAGATATTAACATAGTTCACTCTCTCATCCATACATTACCAACCAATACCTGGGTTTTATATTATAAATCCCTACTAATATATAAATGTGAATATAGGTTTGTTTGTTACGCTTTCACGCGAAAACTACTCAACCGATCATCATGAAACTTTGTACACATATTCTTGGAGGTATTAGAAGTAACGTAGGATACTTTTTATTAAGAAAAAAATATTTTTTTTTACGAAAAATTAAAAAAATTGTTTGTAAAAAAATCTCAAAATCTAACTTCTTCAACGCCATCTACCGGTTCAGTAATGAAGTTCCAATCCTGAGTACTGTAAATGAAGTCGCGGGTAAAATTTAGCGTTATGCCAAAGTAAATATTCCACGCAGACGAAGTCGCGGGCAAAAGCTAGTCTAAAATAAAATACGTCTATTCATTACTGCGTGATTGAGTAACAAACATCGTACAAACAAACTTAACATTTATAATACGATTGTGTGGCTAGATTATCAACTTAAGCAACAATGTAACATAATATTCAAATTACGAAAATCTGTATAATTATTTCGCGCCGTAAAACAAAAATGGCGTTCGTTCCGCTTTGGAGTTTTAATTTCCCAAATAGGAAACATCTGGCGACGTGTCATTAGCTCGTAATATTGGAATATAAATCCTGGTACAAGCAGGGGCTGTGTGTCTTTATGATATTTTAAACGCAGCCATTAAATATTTTATGGTAAAACATCAAGTGATCAGTATAGATGCAGACTATTATGGTAATGTGTAAAATCCGTTGGTAATATTTACTTGTTGTTTATCTTTATATCGAAATTTCCAAATTTCAAGTCATAAGGGTAAGTACAAACTCTTGTAATGATACCTTATATAAAAAAGTTTATCTTTCCTAGCTATTCGCTGATAGCCAAAGGACCTATTCCAACTGCGCGCGGACAGGCAGGCGAGCTCACGGGCTCAACCTGAGAGAATTTGCTAACACTAGCCAAAATGTATAGTTTCGGTACTACGAGAGAACTGATGATCTGATATGATAAACTTGCCTCTGCGAAAATCATGGTTATATAATGGTTTTGGAATCCATGATCCAATGGCATGATGGTATTGAAAGAGCATCTATTTTTTTTATTGCTTAGATGGGTGGACGAACTCACCGCCCACCTGGTGTTAAGTGGTTACTGGAGCCCATAGACATCTACAACGTAAATGCGCCACCCACCTTGAGATATAAGTTCTAAGGTCTCGAGTATGGTTACAACGGCTACCCCACCCTTCAAACCGAAACGCATTACTGCTTCATGGCAGAAGTAGGCAGGGCGGTGGTACCTACCCGCGCGGACTCACAAGAGTTCCTACCACCAGTAAAAAATTAATGTATCAGACCTTACAATATGGTCATATTGACGACATAGTATTCGTTTTGCTGGTACATATAATGAGCTCCAAGTAAATCTAATATTTTTTGCCATCGGACATTAGTGAACATGGTGATGGAGCAGAACAAGACGCTTTACTTAGGTTATCTAGTTTCACTCTTTATAGATAACTTGTTTAAGGAAATAATTACCACCGAAAGCCACCTCTAGTTACTCCTGCCATATTCCTAAGTCATTTGTTGTAACACTATCCTTCTTCTTCTTTCTATCTTCTATCTTCCTATCCCTCAGCCATAAAATCCGTTGGTGTAAAGGCAGGTCGAGCAAGCATATTATTAAGCCGTACGGCCGTGTCTCTTATGTAGCATTCGTATTTTCCAGTCTGAAGAGTAGGATAGTCGGGCCTCAAGGTCAGCGGCGACATTATCATCGCTTTATACTTTTTATCATCGCACCTCCCGCCATCGGAGCAGAGTTCATCCATGTTATCTGGAACCGCTGTTTTTATCGACAGTGCGTTTCCAGAGGTATTTTTTGCCACATACGATCCGGTTATGGAATGAGCTCCCCTCCACGGTGTTTCTTGAGCGCTATGACTTGTCCTTCTTCAAACGAGGCTTGTGAAGATTATTAAGCGGTAGGCAGCGGCTTGGCTTTGCTCCTGGCATTGCTGAAGTCCATGGACGACGGTAACTACTCACTATCAGGTGGGCCGTATGCTCGTCTGCCTACATGGGCCAAAAAAAAAACTGGTTTGGAAAAATGGACTTCAGTACCCAAGTGGATCCAGAATTCAACTGCCTATCAAACAAAAGTCATGATATATAATTCAATTGACATAAAGACGAGTTCTGTGTGCAGTTCAGGTCTCTGCGATAGATTAATAGAGTCAGGGTCAGCAGATCAATGCTGTAAACACACAAGGTATTATCCAATTATTATCCAATTGGTGCTGAGTGTCATCTGTTGAACTTCAATTTATTGAGGTAGCTCTTCCGAGGTGCAAAGGTCAATAGAGCTCTGATTAAACCAATGCTTAGCCACAAAAGACAGTTATAATACGATTGTGGTACATAATGCAGCTGAGGTCTTGTTTTTTATGTACTGAGATAACCATCTGTAAAGCAATTAACGTAGGTAGTTGAGATTGGAGGTGCGTAATTTTCTTAAATGTATCTCAACACATAGTAACTGTTAAATTAATCTATGCTTGAACTTATAATAACTTACAGATTACTATATCCTATTTTTTTCTTTGTTGTCTCACACTTGTCAGAGCGGTCGTAGTCGTCATTCAGTAGGTATCATTGCTGTGAGCAGATGTTATGCGCCTCACGAGCAATCGCCACTTCTCCTGGTTTACAGTGAGCCCATAGGTGACAGATATACATAAGAACAATGCAGTGTTTCATACTTAGTAATACCTGCTTGCGACGAAGGGCTCGACGAGTAAATTAACCCATAGACATAGCCTACTGAGTTTCTTTAGTCGCATCTTCTCAGTGGGTCGCGTTTTCGATCCAGTGGTAGATTCTGCGAAGCACTGCTCTTGCTAGGGCCAGTGTTAGTATGACTCCGGTTTGAGCCCCGTGATCTCACCTACTCGCCCGGTTACGCTGACATAGTCTCACAAGGCTATCAGCTTAGGTAGAAAAAAAAAGTAATTCCTTCGGATTTCCGCGAACCGTAGACAAAATTATAACAAATTAACGGTTTAATCTTGCGTTTTATTGTCAGTATGTTACTTCAGACGTTTCGTATATGTACTTTATGATTTTTGTGACCACGGACCTGTGTGCTTAGTGCGAGTTTTATAAAGTTCTCGATAGCGTAAAAGCTAACAGCAGTTGTAACAGTGCCCCTAGCGGCAAACGTTCCAACTGCATACAAATTTGAGTTAACTTTTACGCTATCGAGAACGTTAAAGAACTCTCACTAAGCACACTATTTCATCCATTTCAGACGAATGTCTTACTAGAATTTAAGAGTTTATATTTGCCATACAATTGCATTATGAAAATAACGTGAAAATAAATGTCAGAAGTCATCCGCTTCTCTTGTTTTTTGGAGAACTAGTTGTCCCGCAGTAGTCGAAATTCGACTTTAATCAATTGAAATTTTATGTTTAAACATTATTATGGTTCTATTGTCAAATACTATTATACTTATTTAATATACTGACAGATTTCGCCAAAACTACACTATACATAACTAATAATAAAGACTAACAATATTCATTTAATGTCAATTTGACCACAGACTTTAAACACTAACAAAAGTTTGACAATTGACAATAAACAAAGAGTATATTTATATACATATATGTGTTATGTCAATATGTAGTGTGTGTAATGTTTTCTTTGTTGATTTAATGTACCTTTTATGCATTTTTTTTTAAAATATTAGCGTTGTGCACTTCTTCTCTATACTCTCTATAAGTGTGGAAAATTTCATACTCCTCCGTCCGCGCAATTTTCGTAAAAAGGGATACAAAGTTTTCCTTCATATTTTTTGGAGAATACCTCGTTCCGTAAGTTGTAAACCAAGTGTCCGTCGCGTGAATAGCTCAGATGGTAGCCAAGACATTACAAGTATCGATATTGATAACAAGTTATAATCTAAACTAAACAACGGAAGTAATTTACACTTTGTAGTTTGTTCTATGGAATAACAATAATAAACAAGTAACGGCTGACATCCTGCACGCGCACCAATAAAATACACAACAGATCAGCTGATTACAACAGTTTACTGAACTTGAGTGCTTAAAACAAGAACTGTAAGCACGAAATTCCCGTGTATGTAACCGCCAAGGTATTTCTCTTCATAGACAAGGAACAGCTGTTTTCTGTCAAAGGAACTGAACATGTGTCTTGCTTGCGTGTGTGCGTGCGTCGTAAACAAAAGGATTCGCAGAAACACTGAGGTCCCAGTCTGTAATTGATTTATTTATAGATCTGTGCTACCGGAGCCCTTTAACAACATAAAATAATTGCCGCCACCTTGAGACATGAGGGTAAATCGTAGTTGTATAGTGTAACCGTCCCAATTGTTTCTCATTTGTCTTGGTTAGATATTTATTACAACGTGAAGTTATTCATGAAATCATGAACATTAAGATACTGTTAATTAGGTAAGTATTTCAATGTAATATATTCATATAAAGTTAGTTTTTAAGCTGGGCACATTCAGTCTGATTACAACACAATAGGTGACTGATAATGTCTATTATGAAATAATACAAAGATACCTGTGGCGTGAACCAGGGTAAGTCGATGTCCTGCGACAATCCTAGATGGCAATAAAACGAATATACAGTATTTAGAAAAAAACATTTATTTTCATTAGAGATCTTTGATATTTACTAAAATATTTATATTTAATCTTCTTAATCTAAAACGGGTCTAATCCGGGCGGGTAACTACGAATCAATTTTCTAATAATTTATAAATATGTACTATTATGTATGTAGTTCGCTGAGAGCCGAGCAAGCAATATTATTCCGGTGTAAGTGTATTTACTCCCGCGTGTAGCTCCCGATGAAAAAATACTGATGGATCGTCCAGCTCACAGCAATGCTTTGTTCGATGACAAAAATCATGAACACGTTTAATTTAATTTTAAAATACTTGTTTATCGCGATATGCTCTAGTCATCAGAATTCTGGGTTACGGCAGAAATGTCATTTAAATTATCAACCAACTTAACACCATTAATATAGAAGTACAGTAAAAGTTCCTTATTGACGATTTCGAAATTCGCCACTTATTTGCAGAGCTTGCGCCCGCGCTTTTACTGTATACAATTTTTAGTTATTCGTCAATTAATTAAAATGATGATTATTAACGCCGAGCAGCCATAAGCACGTCATTTCGGATCCTCACGATCCACTAACGGCGCTTTTAGATACCTCAAGCACCGGTCACCGTTCTCTTCGAACCCCGTTTGTGACGAAGGGTTCGGCGAGTAAATTAACCCACAGACACAGCCCTATTGAGTTTCTCGCCGGATCTTCTCAGTGGGTCGCGTTTCCGATCCGGTGGTAGATTCAGCGAAGCACTGCTCTTGCTAGGGCTAGTGTTAGCCCCGAGAGCTGAACTACTCGCCCGGCGAATCTAGTATAAGCCCTAGAGGTTACTAGAGAAGGTAGTATAAAAAACTCCGGGCGCATATTTTGCGTAACGGCTCGGTTCGTTTCTTTATCTTCGTATAACGCGAACGAATGTTAGCGCCGGATGTAAGATCCGTCAAACGTTTGCGTCCGGTCTGGTACGAAGTGTGTGTGCAAATTGTGTTTCGGAAATTCGTAGGACTGATACGGACTGATGGTAGTCGGTTCTGCGGGGCAAGTGCTTCGCGCCTTTTTCAAGGCGTAGTTTCCTGTGAGAAATTGGGGGAGGTGAAGGACCTCGGCCCTTCTCTTCTCCCCTTCTTCCTCTCAGGAGGCGCCGGAGTCCGACATAGCTCGGTCCGTTACCCCCCTCGACTGAGTATCCGTAAATGGATTCCCCAGCGTCAAAAATAAATAATAAAAAAAGGGCTGATACGTTTGCGGCCAGAATACTTATTGTTGCAGAAATACATAAGGTATTGACTTCTTAATAGTTGTGTGTGAAGGTTGATTATTGCCAAAGGTTCGTTGTTATATTCTGAATAATATTATTTATCGAGTTTTTACTTTATGTAAAAGTACACTTTGAATAAAACTTTGATTTGAACAAGTTCAGGCTTCATCCAACTGTTTTGAGTGCATTGTCGAGATTTTCATTATCAGCTACACGCGGCAGGGCTGCTCATATACAAAAGATTTCTCGTTTGATTTATTAAGCATTTATTTTAAACCCAGTTTATTTATTCACATTGAATTATTGTATTGTTTTGAGCTTTCCGTTCGCCTTATCGCGAGTAATTATCGAATACAAACAGAATACCGTCACTCATCTTATGATCAGAAGTAATCGAAATCATAAATCTTTGGACTCGACTTCAGATCTTTTGCTGTGAATTTTTCCAATTATTTAGGTACAATAGTTCCTTCCGGTCCGTAACATCTACTCTCTACATGTAACAGTACCTACATATAGTATTATGCATATAGTATTTACATCGCCTTGATGGCGATTTTATAGTAAACTTGGAATACTTTAATAATATATTATCTAGAGTTATTCCTTAAGAGGTAACGAATTTGATGCATAAAAATAAATATTTCCGATCATCACTAATCTTTAAAATTATTGTTTAATCCTAATTAGAAGCACAATTTTAGATTTGTCTCCAACAATTCTTATCCATTTGGGCATCAGTCCAACCTCACATAGGTTTCCTCAGAATTGACTAAAGAACATAACATGCCATAGTCCAGTCACGAAATTAAAAATATATTTTAGATCTAAATAGATTAGATTAGAATAGATAGATAGATTAGAATTGAATAAAGAGTTGACAATAAATAAAAAAATAAATGAAGCGAGTCGTTATTTTAGTAGTATTTGTATATGTTTATAGACTTAATAGAAAACCCTAAAGCTCAACCATCATACCATCCTACGTTCAAACTTGTTTTACGATTATCACTGATGAGACTTGTGCAATAAAAAAAAGACTTCGACTGAAGACAACGTACAATTTAGTAAATTTCAAAAACTTTAATGTTTCTATCGGAGAGATCGCTGCTGTCAGTAGGTAATTGTCTGTAATTGTGATTTGCAAATGATTCAATATTCAAATCATATATTACTTTATGAAGTTTACAGAAAACGTTTCCAACCAAGAACATAGGTAAACCCGTCATAGCTCACATCATAGGATTTAAAATTACTATTAAGTATTGCTACTCGTATAGTCTGCAATGTGTTGCTGGAAAATAAAATGGCGCGCGGAGCCAACGTGTTATCAGTTTCATGCCAGAGTTAAAATTGTTCGAAATACTCATTTACTCAGTCGTCAGAGCTTATACGGAGCTTTACAAATGCTTAGTGTGTCCCGTTTAAATTAATCTTTAGGTCTACATTACTTGCTTTTCTGCATCAAAACTTTAAATTCTATATTCACGATCTTTTTTTTCTATATTAATACACCTCAAAAATTTAAGCGTCCATTGCCGCCATTTTTAAAACACAAACACTTCATTAGAAATCAGTCCTGAAATCGGAAGCGGCATTCCGACCATTATTACCACGAGTTCACGATCCGGTATTGAGGCTGGAGGCGCTGTTTTGTGCGTAGTAATATTGATACAGCCAGTTGTAATAATGCGCTGTGCCGCTGTAAGGAAGGGCTCAGGAAGGTTTCCGGTCTTCGTCCTCCGCGCCGTCTCCGGCCTCGCTGCTCGAAGAACTCCCCGCCCCCTGAGCCCAGAGACCGGCGTAACTCTGCTGCTCCGCTATCAAGGCCTCTTCGGACTCAATAACGGCATTAAATACGATTTTTTTTATTTTTACTTGAGTGGGAAATGGCAGTCTTTTAGTAGACTGGCACATGCTGTTGAAAAATATGTCCAGAGGGTCAGGCAGCGTCGGAGGCGGGGTCTCCCTTTTCCGCTCCAAGTAATGAGCTTCCGTGAACATTTTTTTGTTTTGGACTTTACATAAATAGTCAAGCTTCCTGTCGATCACGGTTAGCTGCTCGCAGTTCTTTCTTTTAGGTGACGATTCTGCTTCGGACTCCGACTCCTCAGAACTATGGGCTTCCCCGTTATGTTGGTGACCATTTTCTTGCTTGACTACCGGTGCTGAATATACTGGTGATTCGACGGGTTTTTTCCTATTGCTCATGTATGGTTGTAGGAATTGCATCGGTCCCATGTATTTCCAGGGATACGACTTTTTGGTGGGATTGCTTGGATCTTTGGCTAGCATCTCGTTTTGTCTCTTCAGCGCGTCCCTGTAACTATCTCGAAGTTTCTTCCATTTTAATTTTACTTCTTTGACTGTAAAGAATGAAATAATTTAAAATTTTTGTAGAAGAAACATTATTGAAAATTTATTAACAGTGACAACCATATATTTTCAAATTAAAATAATAATTAATCAGAGATGAATACCGCACGGTAATCTGACCCCAAACTAGGAGTCCCTGTATGGGTACCAGAGACTGATGCCCATACGTTTAAATGTATACATGTATATAAATTAGGCACCCGGATATAGAGCATACAAACTGTCTTCGTTCGTCACACGAATGTTTGCCCGAGGTGGAAATCGAACCCACTATTATAATATATAAATATGGCCCTTACTATTTTCGTTTCTGAGCACATGCTGATTATAAGAGTGGGGTCATCGTTACTACAATGTATAATAGTGATTTCAGTCTCATGTCACAACACAACAAATATTGCTGTGTCTATGAACTCTGATTACCACTGAAACGTGAATTAGTGTGTCAAAATAAACCAATAATAAATTTTGTTCAGTTTGCAATTTCAATTCGTTCAGATAATCACACAAGATCATACGAGAAGTCCACGGTATGCATGCATCGTTAAGGGTGTTATAGTAAGCTTGCAATTGACAGCTTGTTAGTAATATTTTGGCCGGTAGCATATAAAGCTTATTCCAGCGACACAGTAAAAATAATTTAAGAAAGAGAGTCGTAATTGTAAGCACACAAGTACAAAATTACTAACAATTACAAACAAAATCATAACGACCGGCTGATAAAACAGCGTACGCTATTATCGAGCTCACATAGGACGCGGCGCCGGTTACGTATTCACGGAACATCTAGGTGGGGCGAGCGTCAGTATAGGTACTCGACCGGGGACAGCGCGACTCACCCGACGACAGATCGGTCTCCTTCATGACTTCGGCCCAAGCCGCGTCTTTTAACTCTTGGTCTCTGTACTCGATGGCCGTCGTGTTCCACAGGCAGGGGTATTTGCGAACGGTTTCAATGAAGTGCTCCATGACGCGGGCGGTGCGCTAGCTAGGTCGGCCGGCGCGGCACTGGCGCAGCTCGGCCGCCGCCTCACCCTTGCTCCGCAGCCCGCTCCCGGCCCGATACCGCACGCCGCGCCGCTCCCGGCCAGAAACAAAACAATCGTTCGTTTCTCGAAAAAAAAAAAAAGTCGCCTTGCTGTGTTTGCGGCAGCTTGAGTTCACCGATGCGCGCTCCGAGCAGAAATCACGAAGCTTAAATAAACAAATCTAATTAATACTAATCTTGTAATGTTTATTTGCTGAACTAATTTCGAAATCAAATGAAATATTCGGTTTTTAGATCAGTGTGCTTAGTGCGAGTTTCTTAAAGCTCTCGATAGCATAAAAGTTAAGCCAATTTTGTATGCAGTTGGAACAGCGTCCGTAGCGGTAAACGTACGCAAACGATCCCATTCCATACAAATATGAGCTAACTTTTACGCTATCGAGAACGTTAAAAAACTCGCACTAAGTACACAGGTTTACCATGCCTACCTTCAAAACTACAGTTTACAATATCACACCCATAAAACCTGCAAATCGCATTCTCTGTAAGATATACCATTAGAGGAATGGAAACTAGAATCTTATAGTAACAAATAGCTTGAACGTTCGCACACACCACACGCATCGCATACAGTCATGTGGCTCTAGTTCAACTTACGTACAGCGAGAGCTTTTGCTTTTTTTTCATTAAATGCCATATCTATGTCACATAAGTATCGATAAACGCACAGACTACATCATTACCGATATCAATAATCATCTCTCCATCGTCCTAAGTTGAATGTGAGAAAAAACATGTTTTGAAACATTAGATAAGCTTGAATGGTATGCCAGGGGTGCGATACTTCGAGCGCTAAAATCGTACATTAAGGTGCCATTCGTGATGAGGAGTTTTTGATCAAGTGAAAATCCTTGCTAAAACCGAGCTTACTAAAGCTTAACGAGTGCATGCGCCAACCTTCAGTTCGCGAATTATGGAGAACAGCTGCCGGGGCTTTAATTAACAAGGACTTCAGATGACCATGACTGCTCTACTAAGAGTACTGGTGGTAGGACCTCTTGTGAGTCCGCACGGGTAGGTACCACCACCCAAACTGTTTCTGCCGTGAAGCAGTAATGCGTTTCGGTTTGAAGGGTGGGGCAGCCGTTGTAACTATACTTGAGACCTTAGAACTTATGTCTCAAGGTGGGTGGCGCATTTACGTCGTAGATGTCTATGGGCTCCAGTAACCACTTAACACCAGGTGGGCTGTGAGCTGGTCCACTCATCTAAGCAAAAAAAAAAAAAAAAAAGAGTAACCGTCTATGATGATAATGATGATGATTCTATATGGCCTGTGAAAACGAATTTAAAAAATAACTTACTTTTAGTAACAGTATAACTAGGCTATGTCTACAGGTAACAACCGTATAAAAACACCCAAAAAACATTTAGAGGTACAAATTCATTTCAATGTAATACTCATTTATTGAGTTCGGAAGTTTTTCCATTAGGCACGGCAAAGGGTAGCGCTGTTCAGTTGCCGTCGAAGAGAAATAAAAATGAAAAAGAAATTCGGCCCTCTCCGAGTGAACGTCTCATTTCCGCTGTAACGCGGGTATTTACACTTTGCTGTGTGTAAAGAGGACCTTTTGTAATTCCTCGGGCATTTCTAGAAATATTTTGACGAAGGAAATAATATCACTTCCTTTCTTTTGAAATTCACCGTCCTTTGTGGTGTTTGAAGTAAAAAAGTGCTCGTTGTATGCGATAGCTGAGTGACACTCATGCGCGAGAACGTAAGTTTTGTACTGGGCATGTATCATAACACAGAGCTCATATACACTAGTAGATGACTATTAAATACCTACCTTACGCCGCATCTGCACAACGCCCAACTTTTCTCCCAATGAGAGAAAGAGAGAATATAATTTATTGTACACCAAATATTAAAAAAACAACAACACTACACAACACAACATTAAAAAAACAGCCAACAAGTAGATACGTTTCTACAATAGGCGGTCTTATCGCTAAAGCGATCTCTACGACCAAGCAACCGTTTAATTTACAGAAATTCTGGAAAAGATACAGATACAGCAGATATGTTGCAGTGTACTAATAAATTAGCCCATTTAGTTTCAATAAATTACCGCAACTTTATTTTGAGACAGAGAGGTTTAATAAATTATCAGCATTAGCACTGAAGGGCTCTATACCCTTGTGTACGAAGAGCCTTGGACTTCAACCAGAACTCTCCAGAACTCTTAGGGCGAGGGTTTAACTCTACTTGTCCAGTTATTTTTCACCTAATAACTACTAATTATTATTTTTGGGCACCCAACCAATTTATTTTACGTCTTTCTAATGCGACCCTAAATCCAAGCCCCGATTCCTCCCCGGCCATGCCAGAAACATCACCCTTGTCCTATTATTTTTCAATTTCGCCCAACGTTGAATTCGTAATTGCTAATGTAAACGCAAATATTTCAAAAAGGTTCTTGTTTGAAGACGCGTCGCTAAGTAATGGATGTGATTTGGATATTATGGGTCCTCGCTAGTAATCTTCGTGCTGAGTGATTGCCTATTGAAAATTGTTGGATTATGTAATTATTGTAATAAAGTTGTCATATTTAGTACAGTAACATTTTTAAAATTACAATTTTAAACGAAAACAATGGCAGTAACTTGTGAGGGTTTGCTGATATGACTGTTCGGATTAGTGATGTCAACCGGTTTTTAGAAAACCCAAAAAAAAAACCTTTCTATCTAAAACCGATGCGAACTGGTTTTTAAAGGAAAACTTAATAAGCTTGTTTCGCACCGGCCACCGCGGCACCGTCCTCGCCACGACTAATAGTTCGACGAGGGAACAAACCCACAGACACTGCCCACTGAATTTCTCGCGGGATCTTTTCTGTGGGTTGCGATTCCGATCCGGTGCTAGATTTTATTTTTTTATTTTTTATTGCCTAGATGGGTGGCCGAGCTCACGGCCCACATGGTGTTAACCCCGTGCCTCAGGTTAGCCCCGTGAACCCTCCAGGCGTAGTTAGAAACTCTCCTTAGGCTATCAGCAAATAAGTAGGAAAACTTGTTCAGCTCACCCTCCATTGAGCTGATCAGACTACACGCTTCTAATTTGTATATTATTGTTCATAAAGGCTCATAGTACGTTTAAATAATAATAAATTCATTTAATGGCTTTTACACGGGCTTAGATTATTACAGGTAAATAAATAAAAGACAGAAACAGAGCATAGGGATGCGCGCGGTTTAGATGATGCTGTTCAAAATGGATGCACTGAACAGTGCCTATATATTATTATATACCTCGGTTCCCCTTTGGTGCTTTGCGGGATTTAAGGCCAGGTACGTGTGCATAGACTTAAAACGTGGTATAAGCTCATAGTACTGTAGCAGCAGTACATCGATTTCCATTGAAATGCTGTGAGTAGTACATATGTAGTATGAAATTTATGTTTGGTAAGCACATAAATAACAAAACTTTTTTTTTCCCTACCTATTCTAGTAACCTCGAGGGGCTATTCTAGTTTCGCTGAGCTTGTAGGTGAGCTCACGGGACTCAAACCTGATGACGTTGCTAACACTGGCCCTAGCAAGAGCCGCGCTTCGCAGAATCTACCACCGGATCGGAAACGCGACCCACTAAGCGAACCCAGTGGGCTTAACAAAACCGGGAACATTAGACTTTATATAACAGCAGCGAACGGAGAGTTTTATTGCTACAGTTTCTGTATCAAAACCACTGCGCATGTACACAGGAAATGTTCCTGGAATTGTTCTTGGAAACAACGCACAGAATTTACAAGTACTTTCTGGAAAATTAATGCGCATTTGGTGCCGGTTGACAAAATAGCTAGGACATATACTTATATCAGCGCCAGCTACTTCATTACCGTCCGAGCGTATGCTCTCCGCGTCTTATGGTCGGAACTCTTCAATATGAAGTGTACTATCTATGTCGGAAATTGTTACTTACTATCGTCACGCAGAAGTGGGTTAGAGAAAACTCTATTAGATCAACTCTGTTCTGTAAACAAAAATTATGAACTATCTTTACTGGTGGTAGGACCTCTTGTGAGTCCGCGCGGGTAGGTACCGCCGCCTATTTTTGCCGTGAAGCAGTAATGCGTTTCGATTTGAAGGGCGGGGCAGCCGTAACTACACTTGAGACCTTAGAACTGATATCTCGAGGTGGGTGGCGCATTTACCTTGTAGTTGTCTATGGGCTCCAGTAACCACTTAACACCAGGTGGGCTGTGAGCTCGTCCACCCATCCAAGCAATAAAAAAACAGTTTCTAAAATGTATCATGTTTTTATGTTTAAAACTGATTGCCAAAAAAGCCATTTCTGTTATAAACTAAGCGGTTTAAGCCGGTGCTAAAAAATTGTAAACGATTAACATCACTAGTTAGGATGCTTATCAAAACCATACGGATAAACACTTCGAACAGTTATTCGCCACAATTTTTAAAATGGCAGTTCGAATGTTGTTGTTTAGGGAAGACTAGACGATGACCGTTTTTTTTTTGATAACGCTTTTTTGGTTAGTTGCCCTGAATTAAGAAAAATAATATTATTATTCGCCAATAGATGTCGGGAAGAGTTGATTATTGAAAACACGAATAAAACAACATTTTCTGAAAAAAAAATCGTAGCTAGATCGATTTATCGCCCCCGAAATCTCCTGTATACTAAATTTTATGAAAATCGTTGTAGCCGATTCCGAGATTCAGATACAAAAATTGCTCGTTTAAAGGTATAAGATTATCACGAAAATGTTGTTAGCACGATTTAGTTTTGGATCAAATGTCTTCTATTCTATGATGACTACCGCTACATCATTCATATTACTCGTAGTAGTAGATTCTACATCCACATTTATTGTTCTTTACCAAACAAAACTAAAATAAAAGCGAGGTGGCACGGCTATAATACTTGACTCGTCCAAACATCGATATATTACCAATTATGGTACCAATTATGGTAATATATCGATGCGTCCAAAACTTTAATCTACTGCTCCTGGCCCGATAGATTAACACGTTCGAATGAGCAACGTCTTACAATGTCGTGTTTTTTTAAATTATGAAATGGCGCTACATCTATGACGGCCTTTAGATTGTCATATTTATTTAGTCCGAACGTCTTTGGACGTCTATTTTATGGGCAAATTCCTATGGCGCATCTACTTAGCGCCGCAACACATTCGATTTTCAAAGACTACACCGCCGCGTTCCCTAAAAAAAGTGTGTGTGTGTGTGTGTGTGTGTGTGCAAGTCACACACGGTAGAAGTGAAACTTATAAATAAGATATAGATATACTGACTATCCTACTGCACAGGAGCATAGCATATCCTACATATGGACAATGTTTATTAGACGATAGTGGGGATGCTACGAAGAGTCGCACACAGAGGAGACCGAGAACGTCTAATGTGTTCTATCTCATTCTCTCGCCGGCTGAATCCTATACATTTATGTGTTTGTGTCTCTATGGACTTATTTTTTCGTTTCATCGAGTTTCAAATCATAACGATTCTCAAAGAAGTTTCACTTCAAAAAATCATCATAAGATGTACGTATTACGGCGGGATGTTTCTAGACGTTGCTAAGCTTTGTATGGGAAAAAGGTGCGCCACAGTAGCAATATTCAGAAATGAGGTTTCTCACGCGAAAGTTTTAATTTATTGAGATCTTCAAGCACTAAGCAGCTTGCTAGTCTAAAATTGCGTTGAGTGCTATAGTTTTTGCATCACCGAATTCCCGTGTACAACGACGCAAAAACCGCAGACATCCGGTGTATGGGAGAACAGAGTCACGCTCGGCTCCCAGGAAGACCGATGTGTGTATCCTTTCATTTCCTTTCGATGCGGTGAGGTGTGTAGACTTGCACCATATGTTTGTAAGTGCCTGTGGAACTGATGAAAAGATCGACGCGTTTTTATTTTTATTTTTAGATACGACCTTTTCTTAGTAATTATTCTAAGGTAAGCTTAAATTTTGTTTGCACAGAAAATATGGTATATTTCTCTTTTTCAGTGTAATACGATCGTGTATCTAACGTGAGAATAGATTTGGATGAAGCGGATCCCAAAATTCGGATAGTTACATTTTCGCCCTTTTATTTGTTTTTATATTCTTATCTGTGAGCTTATTCACATAAAAGCTTCAAGCATTTCAATGAAGTTCTTTATATGACCTAAAACCGGTTAATAATATACATATGTCCCGTGACGGTGACGAGAGGTGACGGCTGCATGGGTAAGTACCTACCACCTGCCTATTTTTGCCGCGTACTAGTTTCAAGGGTGTGCTAGTCCTTAATACAATTGAAACAGTGACTTCACCTTTCTGGAGTTTGTTAGCATTTACATTGTGACGTGTGTGGGCTTCAGTGAACATTTGTGACAACTTCTTCTGAATCCACGCGGGTAGGTACCACCACCCTGCCTATTTCTGCCGTGCAGCAGTAATGCGTTTCGGTTTGAAGGGTAGGGCAGCCGTTGTAACTATACTAAAATCTTAGAACTTATATCTCAAGGTGGGTGGTGCATTAACGTTGTAGATGTCTATGGGCTCCAGTAACCACTTAACACTTGGTGGGATGTGAGCTCGTCCACCCATCTAATAAATAAAAAAAAATACATGGTGGGCTTTGGTATCGTTTATACGTATAGCTCAATTATGATAAAACAATTATTCTTTGTCTACATATCGAATGCTACCTTTTAGACCACGGTTACTAGGGCTACTGCGCTGGCGGGCGTCTGCACACCCTGTCTGAGTCTATTGATCGGATGCGCCGGGCCTCCCCTAACCCAACCCCAGATGCACTATATATCAGCCTACTATGTTAGCTGGTATGTTTGACTGTTGCTAGCCGTATTGTGGGTACTGTAATAAAGTATTATTTTTTGAACAGAAGCTAAAGTAACATTGCAAACACAACCGACGCGATCTTGGACCAACGCAGCCGTGCAATAATGTCTCTCAAATCGTCGCAGACATCAGACTCAGACGTGCCTACGTTTTGTAAAAGCCAGCGGACCGGGTGTGCTGGAACAATTCCAGAAGTGGAAGACAAGTGCTGGTCACTACTAATACGATAACGCGAAACCAAATATTGAAACCATATTGTTTGCATTGTCTATACTAATATTATAAAGATAATTATAATACTAATATTATAAAGATAATGTAAACCAAGGTGTAAAAAAATTACCTAAAATATTCTTTAGGTACATCGCGTGCGCTGCGAAAACTGTTGATGATAGAATAAAATAATGTACTACGACTTTGTAGAACACATTATTGTTTACAAAAAGTGTCGCGACAGCATATTTGTACTTAATATAGTTGCGCCGCAATAAGTGTTCTTTTATTTAAAAAAATGAAACAACGTCAAATATCGCTTAATTTGTTGTTAAAGACCCGAGCGGAGCTGCGCTATAGCCGGAGCGAGCCTTGTATGAAATAAAAGCGAATGGCCCTCGAGTTGACGCCAATCCATTACCTAGCTACTTCTAGCCTTCAGTAACTTCAGTCATGCCTATGTCATATTGGATAAGAGATGACGAAGTGACACCCCTGTGCCTCGTGGCGACGGTAGAACACACACTTACTCTTTGTCGCACAAGTGGGATTCAGTCTACCCACGGAATAGATAAATAAAGTTATTAAACCTTATTTATCTATTCTATATAAGGTTATTAAACCTTATTTATCTGTTCTATATAAGGTTATTAAACGTTATTTATCTATTCCGTGAGTCTACCGCTGTCAAGCGTCGTGCCTCTGAATGAGTGGTCGTGATAGGCGATACTAGATTCTTTGAGGATAACATCTCCAAGGCAAGGGCCGTTAGAGACAGATGTCTCTATAATTACGATTTAGTCGTAGAGGCCAGGTCTCATATACCTACCCTAATCAGACTCGCTAGTACAGTCTTGTAGCTCAGAGAGTGATCTACCCGGGCTTTTAAAGCGTATCTATTCATAGCAATGGCTATGTAAAGGGGTTTCATCAGAACGAAGAGTAAGCAGCGGTAGTGTTAGTAAGTTACGTAGAAATAATTTGTAATTTTTATAATTTATCTAAAAAACGAATTACTTAAAACAAGTTTAATTTGTAAATTATAAAAAAGAGTTTTTTTTTGAAACTTTTTTTTTTTTTTTATGATTGAAAGGTTACTGGTGGCCCGAAGGCCTTTCCAGTTTCACCAGGACAGGTGGGCGAGCAAAGGCTCAGCCAAGAGGGGCGGGATTTGCTAACAACTGCCCGAGCGCCTCCGAAGGAGACCTAACAGCTCAAGAGCAATTGCTTCGCGAATGAATCTACTACCGGATCGGAATCGCGACCCACTGAGAAGATCCGGCGAGAAACTCAGCGGGCTGATGCATGGGTTAGGTTGCACGTCGACCTCTTTGTCGAGTTCGACGAGTACGGTTTCCGGGGTCCCTAAGCCTGCTCCTAGTATTAGAGCTGAAGGCATCTAATGCAAAGGTTATTGGATCTGATGGATCCGTAAGGACGTGTCTAGGGCGTCGACGGTGACTGGCTCCTGCATGATCAGGATTCGGGGAGTAGTCAGCGGCGGCAACGATAAGGCGATTATCATAACGCATAGCCTTATCGAAGTACCGTTCCGACGCTGACTTCATGTATTTTTTTTAAAAACTGTAAAAACTAGTAAAGTATCAAAATCGTTTCGGTTTTCGGCTGTTTTACTGGTTTACTGTCTATTGACGATCTTCATTCGTTTCCTCGATATCAACTGTTTGATTATACTCGATATGGTATTTCATAGATGGGTCGACGAGCTCACGACCCACCTGGTGTTAAGTGGTTACCGGAGCCCATCTACAACGTAAATGCCCCCACCCACCTTGAGATATGAGTTCTAAGGTCTCAACGGCTGCCTCACCCTTCAAACCGAAACGCATTACTGCTTCACGGCAGAAACAGGCAGGGTGGTGGTACCTGCCCGTGCGGACTTACAAGAGGTCCACCACCAGTAAGAACTATATACTACTACTGTATCTATAGTCATTCATTTCGGCATCAACTTTTTAATGAAATACAAATGTGGTCATAGCCAGGACCTGTGTGTGTCTAAACATCAAAACGCCTGTTACAAGTCCGGATCCATAAAATAATCCTGGCATTGAGAAGAAACGTAATAAATTCAGTTTACTTATTCCTGTGTACTTCTGTTTTATTAATAGCTCTTTCATTGATTGAAATATTAAAGATATCTATGCTATTTTTGAAAAACTATTCAGATTATTAATGTGTTGAGTATGTATACACTTTTGTGTATTATTTGCAAACACAATAATTATATTTTGATAATAGCTCTCACCCCACTCACCCCAACTCGCCATTGGGAAAATTAACCAAGGGCCGTTAAATATTTAAAATCATAACAATAACATGTAATTAATTTAGTGGTGCTAATTTAAAAAAAAGATTCAAGTTACCTACATGAATCGTTAACTTTATTGAGAAGGACACGATCGAAATGCTAACATCTAGTGAAATATAATATCTTTTAAAAATAACAAAATGATTTCGACAAATCCACTAAAAAAAATTTGCTGTTTTCAATGTTTTACAGTACAGGTCAAACCAGTCCGACTGGGATGCAAGACAAAAAGTTAAAAATAGTTTTTATTCATAAATACCTACAACGTACAAAAATGCAAAATTAGCTCGTTTCTCAAAATCACGTTACAGCACTGCGAATTATATCTAAACGTGATTGTCAATAAAACGCACCCTTACTATAACGCAGGCGCAGTACATACACAAGTTCTCGCATTCAATCAATCAGTTTGTTTCAATAGCAACAATATTACCATAAGTTATAGAAGAGAAAACTGGAGCGATTGATTTATTTAATGAAGAACCAATCTAATTATCAATTTAACTAAACAAAACCAAGGCGGAAGGGAATGAATCCTGAAGCAGAAATAGAAAATATGCAAATTTGATACATATGTACTAAAGATAAAGTGTCAATAAACTAAAACTCATTCGCTCCGCGTAGACATTGCATAAAAAAATTAACGCTCAGTAAAAACTTCTTTCATTGTCATCAATTGTCATACGATTCTGAGGCATTACAAAATGTCCAGTCTCTAGCACATCAAAAAAGTTGGTTTTAAATCAATTATGAATTTCCCTCCAAAAAGACAATACAAGATGGCGAGTTATTAAAAACACGATGAAACAATTTTCCTTTGGGGGCATCCATTAATTACGTGAGCTGTTTTTCTTTCAACGTAGACCCCCCACTCCTACCGGTAAAATTCCTCCTACCTACCTACCTACCCTTCGCATATGATTGAACTACAGATTTTAAGGAACTTTATGTGCACAGAGCATAAATATTATAATTATAATGACTGACAATTCAACACACATTCATACGGTTTTCTGTGTTGTTTCGTTATTGACATTTTGAAACAAATACGACTGTTTTCAAGTACCTAATTATTTTTACTAAAGCAATAAAGCTCGTCAACGAAAAACACAAATAATTGGTTGACAAACAGAGAAGGAAATTATACACGACTGATTTGTGTTTGCTTATTTGTAATTGAATTTCCTTTTTCTTACTTGCCACATTTGTCATGTAGTAAAAGAGAATCTGAGATATGAAAATAATATAATTTCATTTTTTATGGTTGACCTGTGATTTCCAGTTCAATACTTTACGTGATAGGGAATCATGCTTGTACCCCACTTATGGCAAAAGAGGGGGTGGATAATTATGCCCCCTTAGCTTAAGTGAGAGTTGACGTGATTCTACTGGACTTCTCCCCTCCATTTCGGGTTTACGTAATTAATGGACACCATCTTTTCAAAAGTTAATGTTTTATGGGTTGCAACTTAAGCTCGTGGGTCTTTGACCTAACGGCAAGCTGATTAATAATTGCGATACATTGCGTGCAACCCAAAAGTAAGAGTTATATGTTTTTTTATATGATTTTGTAGTTGTTTTAACCAGAACTACTCTGTTATTACTACCCGTTTCCTTCCACACGATAATTCTCGATGACTTTATCGTCTATCGGCAAATGAAGCATACAATACGGCTTAGCTGTTCGTGTATCAATACGATGTTATACCAAAAAACAATATATGTATAGCTCTAAATATAAGTCATTTTTAAAAAAGTCCTTTCTGCCGACTATTTAATATAGGCTTTTATGTATATTTTAATTCTACACAAAAAAGAGGAATTAAGATAAAATTCAATCGAAATCCAAACCTTTCTCGATTGAATATTGATCAATAGAAAGCTACACGATTATCGGACCCCTGTTGACGCATTTCTCTCCATCCCCCTGCGGTTAAAGAGTAAAATTCATGTTAGAGCTAGCGGCGAAAATGACATCCAAAGAATACCTAAACGGAAACACACAAGCTCAATGTTCATTCATGTTTTATAACCATAGCCGTGACATATCTCAATTATGACTGCTTAAGATGCGAGGTCTAACCGCTATACTGCATGTATTTGAAAATAAAAAAAATTTAATAGCAAAAATGTTATTCTCCTCGCTGCAATACATCTGGACTATTCGCAACCTTGTTGGCAGCAGGGCTTCATTTTCATACAGCATTCGGGCCGTTAGTCTACCGAGCACTTTCACCCGCTCGCTAGGAGATGTTCCCTATGTCGTTATCCCGAAACATGCAAGACTAGGAAGCTGCCCGTTTATACTAAACATCTGGGTACTTGTAAATGTATTTTGTGACTTGTTTGGTTGCGCGGCACACACAAATATCCAACCCTAGACGCGGAAACAAGTCGCCCTGATTATTTTTATTTTCCTATGCTGATAGCCTTGAGAGGCTATTTCAGCTTCGCTCTAACATGTAGGTGAGCTCACGGGGCTCAAACCGGAAATGTTACTCTAACACTGGCCGTAGCAAGAGCAGTGCTTCGCAGAATTTACCACCAGATCGGAAACGCAACCCACTTAGAAGATCCGGCGAGAAACTCAGTGGGCTATGTCTATGGGTTAATTCGCTCGTCGAGCCCTTCGTCGCAAGCGACGGGTTCAACGAGGACGGTGACCGGTGCTTGTGGTACCTAAAAGCACTTAATGGATCGGGACGATCAGTAATGACATGAACCGCACTGACGTTTTGCATCGGAACTACGCACGATGGAAATGAGTTCTTTTCACTAACCTAATATTATTGTCGTGTCGTACAACCACTTTAACGGGACATAAGACCTACAACGACTAGATATAGACACAGACTAAGACAGACACTTGACAAGAATTCAAAAATAAAGAGAGAGATGGAACGAGGGCGGACGTGACTAGCGGCAGGCAGTTTTTTGATTTCCTAAAAGACGGACACGAACCAGACGACAAGAAAAGAATTGACCGTTCTCATATTATGTGCATAAAATGGACGACAAAAGGACTAACCGACCGTTCAATTATGTTTTACTTAATGATTGTTAAGCATTTAGCAAATTTGTTCTACTGCGAAAAAGGTGGGTAATGTTGGACGTGTGTCATGTTTCTAGATATTATGTTGCTTTGCAATTAAAATTACAATATATTACATGAGTATTTTACGCGTACGAATGTTATTAATTTGTTAGTAAATGGAGGAATTCGTGGTCTAAGAGATAAGTCGCCTGGTAAAGAGTAGAGGTAGGTAGGGTACCAAGCCATGCGACTATGCCGGTACTCACATCCCGCAGACTACAATGCTAATTGTTCTATGGAAATAAGTAGGTACACAATGTGTATGCATGAATGAGATCATGTAATAACATCGTATAATATAATAACAAATACTTCAAGACGTCCGATTAACCTAACTTTGGCTGTTAAACTAACCAATACAACCTTCTTTACTTTAGTTTCTTTTATTGTGTCTACACGGTGTGTGTGGTTTCTTTTTCTAAATAATGTTATTACGTTTATTTAAGTATATCCACATTTCGAATTTTACTGTTATAGCGTGAATAAAGCTATATCGTTATATTGTAAAAAAAAAACTAAGTATATCTGAAGTTGATATTATTTTGATTTTAATATTTGAAAATTTGAACTTCTAACGCCATCTGTCATCTAAGCTTGAAACGAAACAAGAAGGAGCTTAGGGAACACGGTACATACGACACAGATAATACATATTATAATGATCGATAATCGAAAGAATTAATTTGAATTATTACATAAAAATCAGTTGACTCTGTGCTTGAAATGCATTAAGACAAATGTTCCGATTATAATTAATAATTTTACGCATATCTTTAGAGTACATAAAATTGCTACTCTAACATTCGGCATGTTCACAAGTGACAACTAAACACTTCAAAATGACTTTCTTAAGTCTGCTTCCTCTCCGATAGCCAAGCCATTTTTACCTACCTAAATACCTATGTATGATTGCGAAACAACACGCGAATTTTTATTATTATTTAATATTAAATTACACATTCAATTTACTCCTTGATTTTGACGATTATAAAAACATCACGTGTTATATCACAATTCGTGATATACCTAAATCAAAAGCGCGATGTCACAGAAGGGCTGCTAATAAATTGTTTTACTGTCTAATTTAGAAGTTGAATTTTCACAGTGAGGTACGCTAGTAGCAGTGAATAAAAACTGCGAATGAAATGCTATTAAAATATTGTTAAGCGCTAATCTTCTGAAAGACTTGTCTTGCATGTTTGTTAGTTTATATGAGTATGTTCGAGTCCTCATCCCCTCAAAGTTATTAGTTAAAAAAAGAGGGAAAATCTGTCAAATTAACATAAATTATTGGCAAACAGGCGGCGCACGATTCCTTTCAAGAAATGGCGTATTTGAAATAAATATATTTAAATATTAACTATGTATATAGTTAAGATCAGACGATTTGAATACGAAGTCTGTGAGTTAATGAACATTTACTTTTAGTATTACTGTTTGTTCACGCAGCCCCGTGGAATAATTTATGCCTATAAATCAGCAGCGGCAAGAATTACACGTCAACATCCATAACACATAACACATATTCACAAGCACAGAGCCACCCTTGCTTTATAATTGGCCCACCCTAACACCCCTGCCCCCAGAGCGCTTGGCAACAGTCAAAATCAGCTGGAGGCATTTCGCTACCATTGCGCAAACTCACATCTTTGCACCGGTATTTCTGTCTCCTTTACACTCGTATGTTATAATTTTCATCTCGCTCTTCGATGCAACTCCGCTATATTTGTCTTTGTTTGAATATTACGAAAAATACAATGTATTTTGATGTATTTTTTTACAGTATTAATAGCTAATTGTTTATGAAGGACTTTGCGTAAATTACAGTGATAGAATTTGTGTATTTTTATAGTTATTTACTGTTGAAAAAAGCCGGTCGTTTTGTTGTCAGGCGCGCACAGCTGTTTACGAATCGATGGTCCCTTCCCCTCCCCGCGGGTGGCCTTGCTCCCCAGCCTCTGTGCAATGCTACACACACATAAATGTGTATAGGTCAGTATAATAGGCCTGTTATTAAAAAGAGTTGCGCTTTGATAGTTACTAAATTGCATGCTGTCTTTTGTTTACAGTATGTACATTCAAATTTCAATTTAATTTGTCCCTATTGTGGCAAATACTTGTCTTTACATAACAACGATCAGCTGATAGGTTCTTGTGTACATTATACTGAAAAATAGTCCAAAACAAGAAAAATACCTATTTTTCCCCCCTACCTATACTGATAAACTTGAAAGGCTATATCAGCTTTACCTTAGCATGTAGGTGAGCTCTGGGGGCTCAAACCGGAGAGGTGTTGCTAACACTACCCCTAGCAAGAGCAGTACTTCGCAGAATCTACCACCGGAACGCGACTCACTGAGAAGATCTGGCGAGAAACTCAGTGGGCTGTATCTCGCAAACGAACTTGATCGGGACATAAAATTGCATGAGATTAAGTATGTCTGATAATGGTATCTAGGGAATACTTATCTCGCAGAAGCTCCTAGCATCTTTTTAACCAGACTCTGTATATTACTATATTATAATTTTGCGGGTTGGATTTTCCTACACGATGTTATTCCTTCACCGTGGAAGTCAGTCGAGAACATTTGCTTAGTACCTATGTATTTCATTAGAAAAATTGGTATCCGCCTGCAGTATTCGAACACCATTGCATCATGGCACTAAAGTAGTTCGGTTTGAAGGGTTAGGGGTTAAAGTATGAAATTGCCGATTTGTACTGAAAAATTGAAATTCGTTTTTTTCCCCATAAAACATATTTATTTAATCTAAATACCTATCTACTATTATTATGCCTTTGCTATAGAACTCCGGTGATCTAGTTTCTACAAACTGTGTGAAAGCATCTGGTACTGCCTTCTGGGAAGAAAACTTTTTATCACGTACAAAATTATCCAAATCACGAAAAAATTGTAGTCCGTTGGAGCAAGGTCTGGCGAATGCGGAGGATGACGAATGGTGTCTAATTGCAGTTCCTGTAGAGTTAAAACGGTTTCTCGTGCTGTATGAGGTCTCGCGTTATATTATGGAGCAATAATGGTGAAGATCGATTTATGAGTCGGGGCTGTTTCACTGCAAGTTTTGCGATTATTGTTTGGAGTTCGGCACAGTAGACATCTGCCGTTAGCGCTTGAACAGATCGAAGAAAGCTATAGTGAATAACACCATGCTGAGACCACTAAACAGTTACCATTACCTTTTAATTGGTAAGCTTTGCTTTAGGACACTGTTGCCGCGTTTGACCTGAGGTCAGCCATTGCATTTTTCGCTTACGGTTATCGTAAAGAATCCAGTTTTCATCAAATGTCACAATTCGATCCAATACCTATTCCTTCATTTCTGTATCAATTCAACAAAGCAACACAAGTTTCAACGCACGTTTCTTTCTGCAGATCAGCCAAATCATGAATTTTATTTTTTTATTTTATTGATTTGACGCAAGAAGGTCAATATTGTTGGTAGGGTAGGGTAAGGTGTTGGTTGGAAGGATCGGCTTCCACCACCTCTTTCAATTCATTGTTATTCACATATGTAGGCGGTCTTCCACGTGGTTCGTTCTTCAAATCAAAATTTCCATCACGAAAGCGTTTAAACCAAAATCGCACGGTGCGTTCGTTAGCAGCTCCCTCTCCAAGCGCAACATTGATATTGGGAGCTGTTTCTGCAGCGTTGGTTCCGCGTCGGAACTCGTATTCAAAAATTACTTGAATTTTCGAAGTATCCATCTTTCTTGTCTAAGCTGAATAAAAAAAAAACAACAAAGTCGATAATCGAATGTTGCGCATTTTTAAAAAGAAGAATCTCGTAGGTACCATTTGAAAAAAAAAACACTCAAAAATCTGAAACCATGAAGGTTCTGTGTCAATTCGAAGTACCTATTACAATAAAACGGCAATTTCATACTTTAACCCCTATTACGAGTATAAAAATTGAGCCTCAGTACGGTACCGTACTCATGATTGAAATTGGGTGGTGACATTGACGTTCTTGATGTCTGTGAAATCCGCCAACCACTTAACACCGGTAGGGTCGTGAGCTCGTCCACTCAACTAAACAAAAACCCTGGCTTAAATAATCCCGCTTCCGCGAAATGCTAGTCACTCTTCCTCCTCTGCTACACATTAACTTTTAAAACAAAACCCAAACCAACAAAATTGACATTATTGTCGCTTGACAGTTGACAATGACATTTTATTAACGTTCATTCGATTTGATTGAGAGTAGATTTGAGGCTCAAGAACCGAATGCAAATTGAAATCTATTTAGTATTCATGTCGTTCAAAACAATCAAATTACGAATAAAAGTCACAATAACATATTTTTAATACCGACTGTCTGTTATCTTTAAGCGATTACCTGTAGCTTTTACTTTGAAAACTTTGGTTTTTGTTCAGTTATGTGTTCTACGTGTGCATTCGTCGTGAACTGACTGAAGATTGCAGGATTTGAACTATGGAAGGAAACGCTGATGGCGACAGAGAAAGAGCCATGTAAGTTGTTTAATATCACATTAATCTGTGAGGTCAAGGATTTACAAACGTTTACACAATAAAAATAAGTCTGGGTTGTGCTGTTATGTTACGTTCACGAAGCAGAACTATTTACTGATAATTATAACTATAATCATTTGTCACGTTGGACTTAACAAACAGTTAAAAAAATTATTTTACATTACAAATATAATGTAGGCTTCAAAAGTATTTATGAATCAGGTAAGCCAAAAAATTGTGCTATACAACAATGTATGTCAATAAGTGTCACTACATATCTAATTTAAATAATTTTTGAAGATAGATTGGATATTTTTAATTTAAATAGTATTAAACCTTAAACTATTTACTTATATTTAGGTATGGTCAACTCATAACAGCATATTGTAATGTGGGTAGAGTTGTATGAATATCTTCTGTTTTGTACATTTTAAATGTTCCATGTTTAAATGTATTTAACATGCAAATAACTTTAAGAAATACACTGGACCTGGAATTAAATCTGAGAGTGTTACTACTGTAGCTGTGGGATTTTCAGTCCATATTGAAGTCAATTCATTAAATTGAATTGAAAGTACTTTATGCTTTATGAGTTTGAACTTCATTCTTACTAGATGATGACCGAGCTTTGCTCAGGCTTTTTTTTATAACGCCATCTTATTGTGTCTTTAAAGCAGTAAAAATAGTATTATTATTCGCCAATAGATGTCGGGAAAGTCATAAAGTTGATTATTGATAAAGTTGATAATTGAAAACACAAATAAAACAACATTTTCTGAAAATAAATTGTAGCCAGATTGATTTATCGTCCCCGAAATCCCCTGTATACTAAATTTTATGAAAATCGTTGGAGCCGTTTCCAAGATTCAGATTATATATACAAGAATTGCTCATTTAAAGGTATAAGATTAAATTTAAAGCAGTATTTAAACTATATCTCATTACATACAGTGCTATGCAAATATCAAGATAACTATATGCTTCACAATATAAATAGGTCAACAACATTAATATAATAATAATCACCTACGCTCAATAAATAGATATGTTTGTAAATTATTTAATTTGGATAAGAGAAATAGCGACACATATTATTGTACAGAAGGTTTAAAGCTCATGATTTGCACATTGATTAATATTTTTGATAGATACCATATTATGCAGCATATCAATAAAGTAAAATGAATACTGTGCATAAATAAGAAAGTACTTATTTAGCAAAATAATATCATTATAATTTCAATGTTAATGAGTACATTAACAATAGGTTAAGGATAAGTAACAAATCAGTCTGTCTCGTACGCAACAAATCATACTGCTATCTCAAATTTTATAAGCTTAAATATGTTACTTCTACATAATATACACAATAAATAAAAAGAAAATAATTGTATACACAATAATAATATTATTTTCCTACTTAATAACATGGAAATATTGTTTCAATTGTGCATTGGTGATGTTCATGAGTGTCAGTTATCACTCATCACCAGATGGGTGGGCCTTATGCTCTTTGTCCTCAATGGTGATAAAACAGTTCTTTCACCATTACTGTAATAGAAAATTACCATACCTTTAACATAACTACCATACAAATATGGTGGTTGTTATTCTTATTTTATTTTGTTGCCAACAGATTAGCAGTTGATAACGGAGCCGCAGAAGGTGATGGAGACAGAGGAAGGTATAGGTTAGTGTACTTTGCATTTTATTTGAGGCAAGGATAAGTCTCTGTCGGGATACTTATTGTTATTACACTACATGTTCTAATTTAAATTGGATTATAATAGCAACTGCAAACTTATTCTACATCTTGGAAAGCCGTAGCCTGTGGACCCTCAAGTGAGGAAAGGAATTAGTTGGAAGCTAAGAATAATCCGTAACAATATACTACACACAGAGTAAAAACTCAATTTTTTTTATGTTGTACAGAAACACCCAGTAAAACTGATAAAAATGACTTCTATTGCAGCATGATGGTACGTTGTGCATCACAGTCATCTCTAGATGAATCATCACAGCGGCCTGCCACCACTGAAAATACCATTGGAGGAGCTCAACATGCATCAAAGTTGCTTGAGGCCTTGGCGAGGTTGAGGCAAGATGCAACACTCTGTGATGTTCGGATACAGGTAAGATTATGTTTACAAAAGTAAAATTATAACATGCATTAGATTTGATGTTTCTTTTGAGTATATTATTTTGTTCATCTCATAAAAAGAAACCTTTGTGATGACAACATCGCGATTAGTTGTAAGAGGATGTAGTAATTAATATTTTAGTGATAGGTGAAAGTTTTTTGCTATTACTTGTACCTGGAATACTCTATTAACCCACTCAATAGTATTGAGTTTTACTGCAGCGATACAACGCGATAGCTACAGGTAATAGGGATGAACTCTGTTGGACCAGTTACCTCTAATTGACCAAACATAACATTAACATTTGTTGGACTTTTCAGGCCCAAGCGGAATGCGACAGCGAGCCATCCGAAGGCGTATGGGCTCATCGCGCGGTACTGGCGGCTTCATCGCCCTACTTCCACGCTATGTTCACACAGTTCGACGAAAGAACGCAACCCACTGTCACTATTCAGGTAAAATTAGCTTAATAATGCTGCACAAACCTTTCTTTATTTGCTTTTAATTAAAGGATTGTTAAGTGTGGGTTGTATAAAGACACACACACAATAAACTGATTTGTTACCCAACACATCTGCTTAAGATCATAATTAAATAATAAAACATAATACACAAAACATCAATGTGAACTTTAACAAAAACTGATGATGTTTCTACATTCAAGCATGGATGTGATCCTGACATGATAGAATATGTGTCTGTTTTATCGTAATCATGTGGGCATTGAAAATATCTTATATTCTCGGCAAGATATCTGACATATGTTTTCATTTTTAATTGTGAAGTATGTTCATTATTATTAACAGCAGACACATTGTAAGCTCTGTAAGCTATACATTACTAATGCTGTTAACTGCTGCATTTAGATGTCTATATTATCTGCAGATATCTTTGGTTTCAGAATGTAGAGCCCCAAGCTTTAGAAGCCATCATTGAATACATTTACAAACCAGACTCACTGGTCATCACCGAAGATAATGTACAGGTGACCATTTTATATGTAATCCATACTCGCTAATATTATATTTGCATTAAATGTTTTTTTTTTTGTTACGGTTAATACTGTAACATTCAACCTCATATGAAAGACAGACTGATACCTCATCTAATTGTGCAAGGTCATTGATCTTGCTGCTTAATCATTTATTATAAGTGTCCCATACCTTACCCTATTTAGTCTGGTGCCAAGCCACTGTGTAGTGACGTGGGGGTGTGTGTGGGGGACAGAGCGTGCTGTCGGCGGCGTCGCTGCTGCAGGCGGGCGGGGTGCGCGAGGCGTGCTGCTCGTTCCTGGCGAGCGTGCTGTCCCCGGACAACGCGCTCGGCATCCGCGCCTTCGCCGACCTGCACGTGTGCGCCGACCTCGCCGTCTGCGCCGCCAGATACCTCGACGCGCACTTCCTCGAGGTCTGTACATAGTCGCGCCCTAACAGATAACACGTCCGGTGCATTCGTATGTAGCGATGTACCGGCGTTCGAATCCCGCAGGCGGGTACTAATTTTTCTAATGAAATACGTACTTAACAAAAGTTCACGATTGACTTCCACGGTGAAGTAATAACAACATTATTGGTGGCAGGACCTCTTGTGAGTTCGCACGGGTAGGTAACACCACCCTGCCTTTTTTTTGCTTAAATGGGGGACGAGCTCATAGCCCGCCTGATGTTCAGTGGTCACTGGAGCCCATAGACATCTACAACGTAAATGCGCCACCCACCTTGAGATATTAGTTCTAAAGTCTCAATATAGTTACAACGGGTACCAGGCAGTTTTCTCAGGTCTCGAGGTGAGTGGCAACATTTACCTTGTAGTTGCCTATAGGTTCCATTAACCACTTAACACTGGGTGCCGTGAGTTGGTCCAAACATTGTGCGTACCGTGAAGTGTGTGTCACTAGTCTGATATCCTCCCTTGACACCGGCAATGACTCTGTTTGCTAATTTGTTTAAACAGGTTTCATCTATCGATGCAATAAAGATTTGTTTAATTCTAGGTGTTGGAAACAGAAGAGTTTTTGGCTTTAGCGCCGGACACACTCGCTCAACTACTGGACAGCGACCGCATCACTGTGAGTACCACTTCGATAAAACGGCACGACACGAAAACCCTCTCATCGTGGCCGCCGGTAACTACATTCCCGATCCTGCGGACAGAATGGAAAGCAGTCGACGTCGCCCAAAACACGTCATCTCGGATCCTCCCGATCCACTAACGGTGCTTTTAGGTACTTCAAGCACCGGTCACCGTTCTCGTCGAACCCGTCGCTTGCGACGAAGGGCTCGACGAGTAAATTAACNGCTTTTAGGTACTTCAAGCACCGGTCACCGTTCTCGTCGAACCCGTCGCTTGCGACGAAGGGCTCGACGAGTAAATTAACTCTCAGACACAGCCCACTGAGTTTCTCGCCGGATCTTCTCAGTGGGTCGCGTTTCCGATCCGGTGGTAGATTCTGCGAAGCACGGCTCTTGCTAGGGTTCGTGTTAGCAACGTCGTCAGGGCTCAAGCTCACCTACAAAAGTTAGGGTTACGCTGAAATAGCCTCTCAAGGCTCTCAGCTTAGGTAGGAAAAAAAAAACTGTGAGTATGGACTACAGCAATGTTATCTTTAAGTCTCAGTAAACTATGTATTTATGTAAACAATAAAATTCAATTTTAATAAATAGTTGTATAATGTATGGAATTAACCTTTACGATTTACGAACAGTTACGATTATTGACTAAAAGTAGCTAACGCAGAGAAAATCCAATACGAACAAAGATGGTGGTCTAAATTGTCCTTATACTATATTATTTTAATTTTGACAACTTATAGACAAATTAAGAATGACAGACATTACGCATAAGTGCCTATGGCAAGGTTATTAAGGCAGTTGAAGATTAAGTTAAATTTCATTAATTTATAATAGTTGTGCCTCGATCATTGCTTTAAAAAAAATAAAAACAATATTAAACATAGATACCATGACAACTCATGGCAGGTAATTCTGACCGGGTTTTGCTTAAATAATAAGTGTATTATCTATTTTGAACTGTTTTGTACGGTGAATGCACAGACTAGCCAGCGACCATGTGACCCAAGCCGGTCAAACAGTGTAGTCTAGAAAAAAGTCCATATAAAAAAATTGTGAGTGTGCAGTTGTGTATTTCAGCGAATGTATACTCAGTGAATTCGTGTTGTATTATTTTTCACACATTAAGTAGTTTTTGTTTGTTTTGAATAGAATAGTAGAATAGTTTGCAAACGAAAATTAAGTTATTTAAAAAAAAAGACATGACTCAAAGGTCTTAGTTACCAGGTCATAAAATCCCTTAAAAAAATATATAACAGTATAATTTAAAAATCTTGTATTTTCTAGGATATAAAGTTGTAATTTCCCAACAAAAGTTGAACTGTCTAGAATATAAGTTTTTATAGAGAGAAGGGCGAGTTTCTAAAAGCAGATATGCTTTAATATTACAGGTTCCAAACGAAGAAGTAATATTAGATGCAGTACTAAGATGGATGCAGCATGATGCCGAGGTACGTATGAGCAAGAGGCCGCGACGGTCAGACCTTCGTTATTTTATAAAAGCTGAAAGTTTCTCTGTGTATATCTCCAACACAGGTAAGAACGACCCGCGACTATAGAGTTTCGATTGTAGACAGGAAAATATAAAAAAAAATAACTTTATACTTTAACGAATTTAAGGTACTATTTTATATACCTTTACTGCCTGTTACCTGCCCAAGTAACCACAATCGAAACTCTATAGCCGCGGGTCGTTCTTACCTGTTTTGGAGACATACACAGAGAAACTTTCAGCTTTTATAAAATAACGAAGGTCTGGCTGGCCGTCGCGGGCTCTTGGTCTAGTATATTTATTCCATGAAACTTTTTATCTTTGATGACTGTTTAGTTACCCTAATTTGAATCATTCAATTATCGCCAGTCTCGTCAGCAACATTTGGGCATGCTGCTGGAGCACGTGCGGCTGCCGCTGCTGGCCCAGGATGCCCTGGTCGCGAGGGCTAACGCAGAACCATTGGCCAGCGCCGGGCTAAGGGTTAAGGTGAAATACGACTTTTGGTAGCTTTGCACTCCCTTAAATGATACCATCTTCAAGTAAATATGGTATTCTGGTTTTTTTTATTGCTTAGATGGGTGGACGACCACCTAATGTTAAGTGGTTACTGGAGCCCACGGACATCTACAACGTAAATGCGCCACCCACCTTGAGATATAAGCTCTAAGGTCTCAGTATAGTTACATCGGCTGCACCACTCTTCAAACCGAAACGCATTACTGCTTCACGGCAAAAATAGGCAGGGTGGTGGTACCTACCCGCGCGGACTCAGAAGTATTTACGCAAATTATAATTTTGCGGGTTTGATTTTTATTACACAATGTTATTCCTTTACGTGGACGTTAATCGTGAACATTTGTATTTTGTTGAGTTATTTCCAATTGTGAGTAAGGTATTGTGGTTTAATTTGTACAATTCAAAATGGAAATGGGAGATTAGGTAGTGTCTATCATTGCCCATTCACAACACCCTACCATGAAGGTGCTCAAGATAAGAATCTGGGATATTAAAACCACTAAGTAGAAAATAATTTATTGGAAAATCATGTTTATTTTTCTCATGATTTCTTCTCAGTACGGAGGCTAGTTGTGGGTGACTCACATGTATCTATTTATTTTATGTTATTTTATTATAATTACATTACACAACAACACATACATAATTTATTTTATATCAACACATTCATTTATCACACAATCATACAAAACATTATTTACACTAATCAAAATAAAATTCACAAACAAAGTCAGGCGATAACTGCAGTATAGCGCGGCGGCAATAATATTTCGCGAGTACATCGGTGCGTAGACGAACCGGTCGTCGCATTTTTACCGATCCACCGCCACCAGTCGAAATCTGACTTGCGAGCGCGCATCCCGTATCATCTTTTCTGTTCTACGCCTTTTATAATTTTTGCTTTTTGTTTCGTGTACCTGCTTGTGTTGCTTGCACTATCTATTTCTTGTGTACTTTCTCCTTCTTTGTATATTTTGTGTTCGTCTTAAATAAAAACTTTCTTTGTCTCCATTTGTGTTTGGAAAGACATTATAATTCAACCCAAGACGACTAAACTAGTTTTTGTAAATTGGCGTTAGTTCTTTTTGACGTTCAACAAGTATGTACTTTCATTTATGTTGACTAATTTTTTTGATTTGATTTGATTTGACTGATGGTCGAACCTCTTGTGAGTCCGCACGGGTAGGTACCACCGCCCCGCCTATTTCTGCCGTGAAGCAGTAATGCGTTTCGGTTTGAAGGGTGGGGTAGCCGTTATAACTATGCCGATATCTTAGAACTTAGATTTCAAGGTGGTTGGCGCATTTAAGTTGTAGATAGTCCAGTAACCAATTAACATCAGGTGTGCTGTGAGCTCGTCCAACCATCAAAGTAATCAATAAAAATGTAGGGTCATCTGAGCAAGATCGCTTATTCCAGGATCTGGTGATCGAGGCGCTGTCCTTCCACCTGATGCGGCCCGAGCACCGCGCCGCCGCCGCGCAGGCCAGCGCGCGCGCCCGGCCCCGACAGCCGCCGCGCTCGCCCAAGGTACTGCTCCCTCTGTTATATTATACATTAAACGAGCAATTCTTATATATATATATATATATATATATATACTAGCTGACCCGGCAAACATTGTTTTGCCATGTATGTTATCTCTAGGAAACATTTTTTTAGTTCAATAAAAATAAAAAATGTGTGCGTGTACTAGTGTACACACGTAAGAAGTGAAACTTCTTTATGGCCTTATTTTTCGAAAAATGATCTACATGCAACTTTCTAGAAATTGGTTAAATAAAGTTAAATTAGATAAAGTTTAAACAAAAGGATTTTATTATCATAGACATGAATACAAAAAAGTTAAATTAGATAAAGTTTAAACAAAAGGATTTTATTATCATAGACATGAATACAAAAAAGTTAAATTAGATAAAGTTTAAACAAAAGGATTTTATTATCATAGACATGAATACAAAAAAGATGGCGCGTAACGGAAAAATGTGACGCGTAACCGAAAAATGTGACGGTAAATTTTTTTCCAACGCCGATAAGGAAGTTTCACTTCAACTATCTACTATAAGTGTGCGGGGATATATTTATAATCGAAAGCGTTATAAAGAATAACAGTATGTTTTATTTAGGTTAATAAATAAATCTTTCTCAAAGTAACGAATATATATATTTTAAATTACAATCTTTGATAGCTATCTAAACATCAAAAATAATTATTCATATTTTTACTATCATTTATGGCAGTTGGCAGGAGCTTACAAAACGTGTTTATTTACATGAGATCACTTAATTAACTGAGAGTTAAAACTGTCTTTGTCAGATTAATAAATTGTAAATAAATAATAACTACACTGGAAATTAGTGATAATTTTACGGTGACAGTAAAATTAACATGAGAGTTGCACAGAAAAATTAAAATAATAGGTATAACAGTCACTGCTACGATTGATACACAAATAAAACCAGAAAAACATGGCTGAAAAATGTATAGTGAGTAAGACAGGAGACCGGCTTCGTCCTCATCCCTACTACGTGATGTTTGCTGGATGAGTGGTGACACCTGGCGGGGATAACTGATCGATTGATAGTTGATAGGCGGGAGATCTAATTGAATTTAAAAAAATATATAATTAAAGGAACTTGAAATTATAAACTCTGAATAAGAATTTATCGTACTACAATTATAATATTTGATTGCCATTTTGCAACCTTATTGCGGACCTGTGCATAGAATAAAAAAAAATCGGGCTGGAAAAATAGGGGTTGATGGTATAAGGGTGAAAATTGAGAGTAATATGAATTATTTTATTCTAAGTCATAACAAAATAAAAACAAAATTCTTGCAAAAAAAATTAAGGTTTTTAATTAACAAATAAAAAATAAGAATTGATCGTAGAGGAGTGAAAATTTAGGGTTGTATGTATTTTTCTATGCTGTATCATAAAAAAATAAAAACATTTTTTTTGTTAAAATTATAAAAAATAAATTTAGGGGTGGACCACCCTTGAGATTTAGGGGGATGAAAAATAGATGTTGTTTGATTCTCCACCCTGGCCGATATATGCACGCTAAGATTCACGAAAATCGGTCGCGCCGTTTCGGAGGAGTTCAATCACGCACCCCGTGACACGAGATTTTTATATATTAGATATGTCTATTCTGTATACTGCATGGCAATTTCTTAGGTAAAATAATATTTATTTTTCTTAAAAAGGATATAATGAGTAAATTTTGAATACCCTAATATTTTCAGATGCTGCTAGTAGTCGGCGGACAGGCACCGAAGGCCATCCGCGACGTGGAGGCCTACCATCTTGAGTGTGGTCGGTGGAGACCCTGCGCAGAACTACTCACGAGGAGGTGCAGGGCTGGCCTGGCCGTACTCCACGGGAAGGTCTATGCTATTGGTGGTTTTAATGGTGAGTTGCATATGTCAACTTGAGGGAACACTATCGACATTGGTTAGTAGTTTTTACATGACGCTGTGATGTCTTGAGTCCACTGTCTAAGGGTACACAGCTAGGTCGTATTACGAGTTCAATCTGTAGACTGGTGGTCGAACCTCTTGTGAGTCCGCACGGGTAGGTACCACCGCCTAGCCTGTTTCTGCCGTGAAGCAGTAATGCGTTTCGGTTTGAAGGGTGAGGCAGCCGTTGTAACTATACTGAGACCTTAGGACTTCTATCTCAAAGTGGGTGGCGCATTTACGTCGTACATGTCTATGGGCTTTAGGAACCACTTTATACCAGGTGGGCTGTGAGTTCATCCACGCACCTAAGCAATAAAAAAAAGTACATTTTGCACTTAAATTCCTGAAGGTCCTTTGTTTGGAATGTATTTTGTTTTTTGCTGTAGGCAGACGAACACGCGGCCAATTTGATGGTCAGTGGTAACCGTTGCCCATGGACTTCAGCAATGCCAGGGGCAGAGCCGCTTACCGCTTCATACTCTCCACAAGCCTCGTTTGAAGAAAGCCATGTCATAACGCTCAGGAAACCCAGTGGAGGGGAGCTCATTCCATAGTCGGATGGTACGTGGCACTGGATGCCCGCAGCGGCTCCAGGTAGTATGGCCACCGATAATGTATCTCTATTATTTCCCCGGCAGGCACCCTGCGCGTCCGCAGCGTGGACGTGTACGACGTGTGCGCGGACGCGTGGGCGAGCGGGCCCGCGCTCACGGCGCGCCGCTCCACGCTGGGGGTGGCCGTGCTGGGGAACCTCATCTACGCGGTCGGCGGGTACGTGCCGCACACAACGCTCCACTCTACACACACTACTACACTTCACTGCTACACTACTACACTACACTACACTACACTACACTACTACACTACTACACTGCTACACTACACTACACTGCTACACCTCACTACACTACTACACTGCTACACCTCACTACACTACTACACAGCTACACCTCACTACACTACTACACAGCTACACTACACTACACTACACTACTACACTACTACACTGTACTACACTACACTACACTGCTACATTACACTACACTACACTACACTACTACACTACACAGCTACACTACTACACGGTACTACACTACTACACGGTACTACACTACGCTACACTGCTACACTACTACACTGCTACACTACACTACACTGCTACACTACTACACTGTACTACACTACACTACACTACACTGCTACACTGCTACACTACACTACACTGCTACATTACACTACACTACACTACACTACTACACTACACAGCTACACTACTACACGGTACTACACTACACTACTACACTACTACACAGCTACACTACACTACACTACACTACTACACTACACTACTACACTACACTACACTACACTACACAGCTACACTACACTACACTACACTACACTACTACTACACTACACTGCTACATTACACTACACTACACTACTACACGGTACTACACTACACTGCTACACTACTACACTACTACACTGCTACACTACACTACACTGCTACACTACTACACTGCTACACCTCACTACACTACTACACAGCTACACTACACTACACTACCCTACTACACTGTACTACACTACACTACACTACTACACTACAACACTACACTACACTACACTACACTACACAGCTACACTACACTACACTACTACACTACACTACACTGCTACACTACTACACTATCAAAAAACCCCATACTGTCCCCATACGTAACCTGATTCACCCCAAAGCCAAGGTGAATCGGGTCAAGCTAGTTTTTTCAGTTTTTGTGTATATTTTGTGATGAATATTTTTAATAACACATCATTTAAAAAAAATTAAGCCTCCAGAACCAATGTAATTCCAATTTTACTGGTTTTTATTGTATGTAATATTACCCTAAGAAAAACCATTAAAAATTTGTGTTGGATTTGGAAAGGTTCCCAATTCCCCCCAATCTACAGTATTAAAAATTTTATGTTTATAAATAGTTTTTTTTATCAACTTCAAAATTTTACTCTTCGTTATTTTAAAAAAGAACTTCACATCCATGAATTTAATGCCCAGTCAATTGTAGCATTATGCAGCAGGCGTGTTTTATAATTAATTTGTTTGGGAAAAACAGTGTGCATGAAATTCTAAATTTCCTTTTAAAATAGTATATTAAAATTAAATTGGTATTTATGGGCAATCAGATTTGACGGAGCTACCGGCCTAAATTCGGCGGAGGTGATGGACCCTCGCGAGGGTGTCTGGAGAACTATCGCCTCCATGTCCACACGCCGATCCTCTGTAGGAGTCGCCGTGTTGGAGGGGAAACTGTATGCCGTCGGAGGGTACGATGGAGCTTCTAGACAGTGCTTGCAAACTGTCGAAAGGTATGTAAACCAACATGCTAGGCTTCACACAATTTAAGAAACAAAACTTGGAAATTAAAGTAGCAATCTCTACAATAATATTGAATTTTCATTTAAAAATAACTTAATTAAAACAACAGGTACGATCCGTGCTCGGATTCATGGGAGATGGTGGGCGAGATGTCGGCCCGTCGGTCCGGCTGCGGCGTGGGGGTGGTGGAGGGGGCGCTGTACGCGGTGGGGGGCCACGACGGGCCAGCCGTCCGCCGGTCCGTAGAGCGGTACCGTCCCGCCACGGGCTGGGCGCCCGCGCCCCCCATGCATACGGCGCGCAGAAACGCCGCCGTGGCCATGCACGCAGGGAAGTTGTATGTCGTGGGGGGCGACGACGGGGCTGCCAATTTGGATACAGTTGAGGTGCGCGTTATTCAAATATAAAATCAATTTGCCATTTATTGCTTTGAAATGTTAAGAAAGCAATTTTTAATTACTTTAAACGCTTAAGGAAATTTAATAATAAAATTCTGAATGTGAAACTATGAGTGCCGTCGGTCTGCAGTTCCATCCTTCAAGTGTGTCATGTATGTACCCAGGTGTTCGACCCGGCCACGGACACGTGGACCCTGCTGCCGGGCAGCATGTCCGTGGGCCGCTCGTACGCCGGCGTGGCCGTGGTGGAGCGAGCTGCCTGATGCCGCGCCCCGCCTCCCGCGCACGTGCTGCCCGAGCCCAGGTACCGCCCCCCCCAACCCCCGCGCCCTCCGCCCGCGTCCCCTCGTGTTGCTTCGGTTCCGATGATCTCTACAGTCCCCGTGTGCGTGTTGCAGCTACGCCAACGTGGCCATGTTCGGCAGCTCCGCGGGGGCGGGGACTCGCTGGAGGCCGGTCTACCTGCACAGGACCCTCAGGTCTGACGCCAACTCGGTGAGTTCATCATCAACAACTCTAACAATATTGAGTCTTAAACTGATCACTGATGCATAACAACTTGTGACCTGACGCGAGAATCGCAGATGTCGGCTACTGTCGTTTATGAGTAAAATATATTGGAATCTATCGCAGGATCAGGGTAGACCAGTAAAAAAAGCATTGTTGTTTATATTACAGGAGAATTTGTACGAAAGTGTTAACGTGGGGGGTGCGAATGGGGTCGGGGGAGTCGGCGGCTTGGGGGCTGTCGCGGGAACTAGCGGCCTGGGACCCGGGGGCGGCGTTAGCGGCCTGGGACCCGTGGGGGGAATGGGAGCCTATGTGTGGTGGAGGATGGGCGGATGTCGCAGACACGCTCGGGCCTCACAGACCTTGGAATTTAACGAGAGGGCGGTCGTCAGGATGCCACAACTTGACAATAATCAGAGTGAGTTATTTTTTATCAGTTTATTTGTTGAAGCTGATGTTACCGTTGCGACGTCCTGTCGTGTCAGTGGCCCCGTGGGGATAACGTACCATACACACATTCTTGATTCAGAGAATATTTGTTTTGATGCTCTGCGCTCCTTACGAGTTTGGTCTAGTGTATGACTTTTTGGCGGGAACGCGAGGAGTGAAGTTGTGTGATTTGTTTTATTTTATCTATTTAGTGTTTCTTTAGGTTTTAATGTGTAATAACGGTGGCTAATTAACTGTTTAATATCTGTGAAAGTGCACAAATGTGGGAAAATGAAACAAAGCCGCTGGACGTAACATCTATTTTACTGAGACTATATTTCATCCCATATCATCTCATCTAATTTCATCCCAGTTGATTAATGTCTCAAATTAATCATCTTCATTTCATATTATTAATTTTCATAAAAATAACAATATAAATTAAAATAAGACATGACCTAAAGGTCTTAGTTACCAGGTCATAAAATCCCATAAAAAAGGTGTAGTGTATAGAGAGCGCGCGGTTGGCAGGCACGATGCCGCGGGGCGCGGGGGGCGGCGCGGCGGGGGGTGCGGCGGGGGGCGCGGCGGGGGGCCGGGCGGCGCTGCGGGGCGCGGCGTCGTGCGGCGCCGTGGACGTGGAGCTGCCGTGCGTGGTGCTGGTGCAGCGCTGCGCCCCCACGCCCTACCACGTGCTGCCAGAGAGCCAGCGGGCGCACGCGCACCCCGCGCAGGTACGCCCCGTCTACAAACCACTCGCATAAATTCCATATCTATATATTAACACGTGAAACAAAAACTTTGTATCCCTTTTTACGAAAATCGCGCGGACGGAGGACTATGAAATTTCTCACACTTAGTAGTGAAGTTTCTCACTGGAGTAGTCCAAAATGTTAATAATTTTTTAAATTGTTCATATCAATAAAAAAAACATTACACACATTACCATGTATTTGACACACACACGCATGCATACTATTTGTTTATAGTCAAACTTTTCTTATTGCTAATAGTCTGTGGTCAAATAGAGAATAGATTAAATATTGTTTGTCTTTAATAATAGGTATTTGTCTAAAATGTCATCTTGATGTAATCTGTGATAATAAAAGTATAATAAGTCTTTGACAATACAGTCATAATAGTGTAAAAACTTATAATTTCAATTAATTATAGTCGAATATCGACTACCGGGGGAGCACTAGTCTTTGTAATTACTGGTAAATGTCGTGAAGTGAGAAACTGGCATTAATTATGAGTCGAACCTCCGCAGCCGTCAAACCGCGAGTGCTGCGAAGCGGACGCCCTCGAGCCCAGCTCCTCCAGCGAGTCGGCGGACGAGGAGCTCCCCCCGCGCCCCCGCGACCCCCCCGCGCGGGACAACGTGCGCGCCATCCAGCGGTTCAACCTCCTGGACAACCGGGAAGTCAGGTCCGACATCATCCGGGACATCGCCCGGGGCGTGGTGTACCGGGACAGCTCCCGGGACTGCATGCAGGAGGACTCCGACTCGTCCGACTAGGGGCTCACACAAAGTCAGCAAACGTGTTTTATTCCGTAGTGATACCTTAAACGTTCTAATTTAGTAATATATAGAGTGAATCTAAATTTTAAAAAAACTACATTTATTAAAATAGTTCTCAATAATTTCGTCTTCAAATTAGTTCCATTTTAAGTGTCAAGTGGACGCGTCGGAACTTACGCCAATATTTAGCCAGTTGTGCTAGCATTAATTTTAATCAAAAATCTAGGTGAAAGTTGACCAGGTAACGGCAGCGGTCGTCGCCCGCTGCGGGGCCAGGGACCGCAGCACATGTGCAGACCGTAAAGCGGATTTCAATGTTTTTTTTATATGTGTAGCCTTAAGACGATGACGTCATCACCGGGCAACTAGGCACTGTAATGTACCGAGCGCCACATTCGAACATTCCAGCTATATAAACTGATGCATTCCAATTGATATCTTATTACCTACTGAATAAAGAATAGAAAATTGTCAGGCGCAAATAGTGCAGGTCACGTCAATGTCATTGTTTGACGCCAATAAAACATCTTGTCAGTTAATGTTATATTTGTACTATCTGCACGCCTGTTGTAACTACAGCAGCGCGCGCCCTCGCCTGAAGCTCACTGGAAAGCTTTAAAGCGGAAAAAAATGATTGTAAGCGCTGCAGATATACCATGACGATTTACTTGTGTCATGCAACACTTGACTGACCCACGTCGCCTATCATTTAATTAACTGTTAATAATGGCGACATTAAAATATCTTAGCACCTAAATGAACTCAATTATAATTGATTGGTTAATAGGTAAAATTGCATTTTTTTAACGGTTTATTTAAGTTTTCCAAATTTGATCAAGATATTTGTAATTAGTTACCCTCCGCAGTTGTAGTTAACTCAATTAAGTCAATTTGTGTTTCAAACATACTTTTTAAGACTTTTCGAAACATTTGTATTTTGTATCTCGTCTATATCTCGTGTAAGTTTGTTGTTGTTAATTTGGATGCGTGGACCTGTCTATGTTCTAATAAATCTAAATATTTTTCTATGTTATGATTTAAGAGATGATTGTAATGATTGCGTAACATTGAATGTATATCTATTAGTGCCTGCGGACAGCGCCCAGCCCTGTTTGAATTCAGTCCAATCTGTACTATTTTTTGATTTATATATTTCATAAATTATCCAGTTCTCGTTTCATTAGCCCGTGTACATAATATAAACTTATTATAATTAAATTATAAGTATTAAACAAAACCCCAGCAACACGTTTTGTAACTATACTAGAATATCAAAAACGAATGATTCATTGTAGAAGTTTGTTATTTAAATGTTTATATTCTGCCAATATTTTAAGTTGAGAGAAAAGTAATAGAAAATGAAATTGTGGTCATTACCATCAGTGAAGATTCCTATTTCCCCCCTAACTAATCGTTGGTAGCCTCGAGGACTCTTTTCTTTTTTTTTTCAGCCCGGGCCCAAACCTCCCACGAGGTCCCCGCTCCTAGAGGGCGCGCGCGGTATGTGGGACTTGACGATCTGCAAGGTTTTTTTTTTTTTATTGCCTTTGTAGGCAGACGAGCATACGGCCCACCTGATGGTGAGTGGACCCATGGACGTCGCCCATGGACTTCAGCAATGCGAAGGGCAGAGCCAAGCCGCTGCCTACCGCTTAATACTCTCCACAAGCCTCGTTTGAAGGACATGTCATAGCGCTCGGGAAACACCGTGGAGGGGAGCACACACTTCTATTCCGCATGTTCCAGGCATCACCAAGACTCACCCCCAACAAGGAAGGGGAAAGCGAAGAAATAGATCTGGCTCTCCAACCCACACGCCGGAACACAGCTAGGCTATTTGTCTGCGGACTCTAGTTGGAGGGTGGTCACCAGCCAGTCGGACTACGTCCTACCACCGGTTTTGTTCTTGGCTCCCGTTTAGCACCACCCAGGGGTCACTTGTAGGGAAACGCGGGTTAAACCTACGGAAGCGAGAAGCACCAACCCCCTAAAGGTGTTGAGAGCAGACCGCGGACCCAAGGAATTTTAGGGCCCACCCACCAAACGACCCCTGCACTTTTACACCCGACGTCCGATCTCCGTCCAGGGTCAAAACCCGGTCGGAGTAGTTTTCTTCGAGGGGGGGTGGAGCAGCCACGGTGCCGGTCACCGTCGCGCTCCTCGGCTTGGTGCCTCTTTCGGGCTACCCTCGTCCAGGCAGCACGACAATTGGACAATACCCCGATGGTTGATCTCTGGGGCGCCCCTCCTTGGGGATGAGGACCAATCGACTCGTCTTCCATTCTTCCAGGAACCTGCCCTCTCGGAGGCACCTGCTGAGCAGTCATCGGAGAACAGGTCCCAGACCACCTTCCGTCTCTAGTGCCAGCGCCCAGACTCTAGTGGAGCGCGACCTCCCTACGACCTGGCCGAGCTCGTCGAGAAAGAACTCGAATTCGGTGAGCGGCTGGTTGAGGGAGAAGTACGCCCCGACGATGAGCAAGTCTGCCCAGAAGACTGCGACGTAGCCCCGACCCCTCTGCACGACGTCGAATTCGGGCGGAGCCCCCGCTGCCGAGCGACGCTGGACTATTGCCACCAGGCTGTCGATATCCCACGCCCAGTCGGGAACCGAAGGGACCCGGTAGGGCTCGGCCGACCGCTAGATGGGTCAACCGTTCCGCCATGCTCTGGATCAGCAGGTCCTGAGCTCTGGCGGAGTGATTGAGGTTCCCCTGAAGAATGTTGTACGGGCCGCTTGTCATGGCTGGTTGTCCATCGGTGTCGCCGTAGCCGTACCGGGCCGACTCCGCTGTTTTTCTTCTCTCTTCTCTGTTTCGGGAGCTTGGCGCAAGCCTTGCCCCCGGAGACGTGTGCAGTAGGCCTACCGGCGCTGGCGCAGATCGTGCAGTGCGGGGTGAGAGAGCAGCCCGCGGACTTGTGGTCCCTCTGGCCTCAACGGTAGCAGTCCCCACTGCGGTCCACCGATGATGGGTAGCGGGCACTCACGTGGCCCAGTTCGTGGCACCGGTCGCACTGCAGGCGCTTCGCCTCAAGGAGTCGTGTGCGAAGGACACTCCACCCGATCCGCAGCTTGTCGACGGCCAGTATTTTCTTTTTCTTTACGCCCGCTATGGGGCATCTCACCAGGACCTGCCCCATGCCTCCGAGGCCCTCTTTTATTTCACCGACCTTAACAGTGTCGGGGGGGGGGGGGGGGGCATTCTCCGATCCTGGCGACTTCAGTGCCAACCTCTTCTCGGCATATTGAATCGTCGAGGCCGCTTAATCTGACAGCGGCTGTTATTGTCGGCCACGACACGACGATGTCTTCGACGGGCAGGACCTCACGGAGTTTCTGTACCAGCAGGTCAGACTTTTCGTTTTGATCGACTCCGTCGATGACCAGGACCTTCGCTCCCGTTACCGCGGAGCGTATTCGCTGGATAGGTATGCCCAGGCTTGCGGGGTCAATTTTGGCCCTGGCCTCTGCGAGAACCGACCTGTACGTGTTGCCACGCTCTACGGCTGCAGTTTGATTATGACCGCCTGCGAACGCGGTGGCCGGAGCCGTTTCTTCTTCTCCTTCGAGGGGGGTGGAGCGGGCACGGTGCCGGTCGCCGTCGCCGTCCTCGGCTTGGCGCCTCTTCGGGCTACCGTCGTCCAGGCTTCCGTCAGGGCAGCTGGGGTGGGGGAGAATGTCCGTGGTCCAGGGGGAGCTTGCTGTTGTCTGTTTTTCGGCGCCTTCTTTTTCTTCTGCAGGCCGCCGTCGCGGCCGCAGCTGTTGGTGCGTGCGTCGGTATTGGTTCTGCTGCCGGTGGTGATGTCTGCGTCCTTTCTTTGGCGCGGCTCCTCTTCTGATCTGCGGCCAGCGGTGGCCTCAGTCTAGGCTCCGGTGGTAGTCGTGCTTCCATCCCTGCGAGGCGCGCGTCCAGCATCGTGCCATCGTGTACGCATGATGCGCTAGAGGCGCCGCCCTTCTTCGTCGCTCCGTGGGATCGGGGCGGGGGCCGCTACGGGGGCGGGGACGGCTGCCGGCGATCCCACGGCCTGGGCCAGGCGCGTCATCTCCGACCTCATGTCGGCGATCGCGTTCTTGAGGTGCAGGATCTCGGCCTCCTGTCTCCTGCAGAGCTCCTGCAGCCTCTTAGTTTCGCCGTCGGCAGTCCGTGCTGCCATATCTTCTTTGGCCTCTCGAATGGCGACGGCCATCTCCTTCAGGGCACGTTGGTACGTGCCCTTCAAGTTTCCAGGCTTAGCCGCGATTGTGAGCGCCATCTTCGCCCTCTCCTCGAGCCTGCGTTCTGGATCGGGTGTTGGGTCCTCGGTGCTGTATGCGGCAGGCGTCTCCCTCACCTGCAGCTTCCGGATGCTCTCCGTGACCTCTTTCTCAGAGCCAGAGCTTAAGATTAGGGTATTTTTTAGAGAGGTTTACGTCCTCGCGGCAGCGGCCCGCGACCTCCACGCGGTGAGGATGACGGGTTGGCCGGCGGCCCGCCGAGTGCAACGAGCAGCACGACAGACCACCGTCCGACGCTCGAGTGAGCACCAATCTACGAAGCCACGCCGGTAAACCGGTACCCCCCTCTGGAGGGCGTTCCTCTGTAGCTGTGCAGCCGGGGACATGGCGACCAGCAACCGGAAGAAGTGCAAACAACGCCGACTCGCTTTCTCGACGACGACAGGCAGACCAAGAGTGACTCGCCACCTTCGGTGGGTCACGCCGAAAAAAAGTTCGGACGTGGCCCCAAAACAAAAAAGATAAAAAACAAAAGAGAAATTAAAAACAATAAAACAAAAGAAGGCAAAACAAAACAACATAAAGGGGAAGAAGAAAGGGGAAACGAAGAGGCCCAGGCATCCCCAGAAGAAACACCCTTCATCCAGTGAAGGGCGTGGAGAGCCCGGAAACCCCCCCTTGCTGGTTTTGGTCCGCGTCGCTCAATCTCCCCCGCCGTAACACGACGAGAGAGAAGGAGCGATACCCCTGGGAGTGTAACTGCTCCCAGAGGCCCGTTATCCGCCACCTACGGACGCGCCCGGTGGAAGTCCAGCAAAACTCCCCCACAGACGGAGCCCCCGGCCACGTAGAGTGCGCGCCGGGGGGGCCGCCCAGGTCCCGGGGAGTATAGTACCCCTACCCTATCTTCTAATTACCTCCCACTTAAACTCTTACCAATTAGTTAACTCCAAACATTTTTCAATATTAGGCAACTATATTTTACTTTTTTTTATATTAATTTGCTATTCCTGTTCCATTCATTTTAATTCCCGCAACTACCAGAAAACATAAGCAGCACTAAAGTATACAGGATTAGTGGAATACTTCAATTATTTTTGGTAACGAAGCTCGTGAAAAGATTAAGATTTCTTTCATTATTCTAGTATAGTTACAAAATGCAAAAAGAAAAAGTAAATATGTACTAATGTTATAAATAAATCATTGATATGTTACTGAATCTATTAAATCTATTGAATTTATTAAAACAACCAGTAGGAAAAGTAGCACGCGAAATATAAAATTATTTCTAAAAAATAGTTGACTTCTGCATTACACATAAGATGCAGTAAAGCACCAGTAAACAATTGTAAAGAAATTTTGAGATTATAATTATAGTATCTAAGCAGTTGAATTGTTCATAAGTTGTTCTTCACGAATAATTAATCAGGAGGCAATTTTTAAAATATTACTAAATAATATAATCGCGTCATTTCTGGTAAAATAAATTTTAATACTACAACTTTGATATCGGCCAATACAGTAAAAATTGCCTCTGAATTACTCATTGAATTTTAAAGAAACTTAGTGATATTGGATTTGCAGTAGCTATTATTGAATCTAATATTTATTAATATATTACTAGTAAATAAAATGTAGCCAAATGAACAAATAAATGTGATTTTTATTACAAGGTAGTTTTTATGTTGTATTGCTCCAACCTATTACTACGTTTATTATTTATTCATATGCTAATACTCTTCCAATGCTTGAGCCAACATGCTGCAAATAAAGGGTCAATGGTAGCCTCGACGTTGGGCATCTCACGTGGGTATAGCCGATAATCGCCGCCGCCTTACACAACTCCAAAGAAAAGTCGCCATTCTTTCAAGGTTTTATTTTTGATGAGGAGGCTGTAATGGAACGGACTCCTGTGCGCAGCAATGTTCTTTGGTATTAGCGTAACAGGAAAGTGCTTACTGTATTGGCAATGTACAGTGCACAATGATAGACGCTGGTGCGGAACATTATCTGTTCTGCAGTCATTGTATTGTAACTTTTTTTTTATTGTTTAGATGGGTGGACGAGCTCACAGCCCACCTGGTGTTTAGTGGTTACTGGAGCCCATAGACATCTACAACGTAAATGCGCCACCCACCTTGAGATAAAAGTTCTAAGGTCTAAGTATAGTTACAACGGCTGCCCCACCCTTAAAACCGAAACGCATCACTGCTTCACGGCTGAAATGGGCAGGGTGGTGGTACCTACCGGTGCGGCCTCACAAGAGGTCCTACCAGCAGTAACTTGCAGCAGACCAGCTCTCAAAGGCCACGTTCAAATTAGACTTGAATCCGATTCACCTCAGCAGGTCGGCTGAAATTCGTATCGCTCTGATCAGTTTTCCATCTGATCAGTCTGCGCTTTCCGCTACAACCTCGGAGCCGGCCAATCATAGCGCCGTACTGTACAGTTTAGAATTAGTTCAGTTGGCGCGCGCTCGCCGTTCGGACTAGGCGTGTGTGTTAAACTCGTTAATTTCACGATCCACATGTGTTTACGTGTTGTGAAGTGCATAGTGCAGTGAAATTCTTAAAGTTTCATTGTAAGTTAATATATTTTTATTTGTAGTTCAAATACAACCGTGGTCCGTATTAAAAGAAATAATCATTTAAATCTATAATAATTTAGTAATCATTTAATACTCATCGTAATTTTAAAGAATTAAAGAATTAACTACCCACTTTTTGTCTAAAAATAAAAATAATGAATCTTATGGCATTAATATTTCGAAGTATGTTCAATATTACTTAAGTGCCTAGCTACGTAATCACGTACTAACGTTTATCGCTTACATTGCAACAACTGCATATCACAATACTTTCATTTGTTTATTTTATATATTTTTTACGCTTTACTCTACAAAGAAAATGAAATGGCAAGATTCTAAACAGCTTATACCAAGGCGAACTTAACTGATTCGTTAGTCATTCGTCAGCAAACCAGACTGTTAAATTTAATTCTAATAAATTCTAGTTAATTCGTAAAATTTTTAGTTGATTCGGCAGGGTCTTCTTATAAATCACTGCAGGCGATTACAAATCTATGTAAACATAAATTTGAACATTATAGGTTGTGAAGTGCTGAGCCAAACTCATAAATACCTACCAAAACACTTCGAGCACGAGATATTAGCCCGAAATTTCAATTGTAAAAACAGAATTCGAAACAGACATTACGCACGCTTGTTTCCAAATAAATTGGTTAAAAGCGGCTTTAAAACAAAACACATTATATACCTACGTAAAAAAACCTTTCTCTTGTTTTTTGTTTAATAAAGCAAAATACCGTATTAACCTTCAAATGTACTGTAATAATTTTGCTGTTCTCGTTTATAATATTTTGCGCAGTTTACATTTGTACAGCACAAACTGTTTGTTGAAGATTCTATACATTCTTCGTTACTTGCATTTTTTGCGTACGGTGTTTTGTACCGTTAAAATTACATTATGAAGTGGGTTCATAACTCATTTGCTACTAGCCACTACTCCAAGTTACGGGTTTGAATGGAAGAATATCATTATACATAAATGTGTTAATAGGAAAGGTCATAACAGAGGATTTTTCTCAATACCTAGTAGTCTTAGAAGACAGAGAATGTGACTGAGGTGTTTTCCCCCATAATGTTACAACTTAGTCATCATATGTCCCGAGCAATGGTATTGGCCTATCCTGCCGTCCATGACCACGAGACCTATATTTTAAGCGTGGGAAATATTATTAATGATAAATTATGTTTTTTTTTTTGCTTAGATGGGCGGAGGAGCTCACAGCTCACCTGGTGTTAAGTGGTTACTGGAGCCCATAGACATCAACAACGTAAATGCGTCACTAACCTTGAGATATGAGTTCTAAGGTCTCAAGTCCTCGTATAGTTACAACGGCTGCCCCAAACTTCAAACCGAAACGCATTACTGCTTCACGGAAAAAATAGTCAGGGTGGTGGTACCTGCCTGCGCGGACTCACAAGACGTCCTACCACCAGTAATTACGCAAATTATAATTTTGCGGGTTTGATTTTTATTACACAATGTTCCTTCCTTCACCGTGGAAGTCAATCGTGAACATTTATTGAGTACGTTTTTCATTAAAAAAATTGGTACCCGCCTGCGGGATTCGAACACCGGTGCATCTCTCAACATGAATACACCGGACGTCTTATCCTTTAGGCCACGACGACTTCATAACCGATGACATTAGGTATAACCGACCCTGCTGGCTTAGTAATTGCGTTTAAAACGTCGTTTGGAAGCTACAGGTTAATAAACTTCTACAAATGGTCATGTCATTCTCATAAGTAAACAAACCGCCAGGTCCGGCTATCTGTTACATGTTAGATATGTATCAAACTGCAGAAAATGCAATTATAGTGCAGCATCGTACAAAATGACAGATCAGTATTCGAGATCAAGTAACGCACGTGTATTTACTGAGGTGTGCTTAACAACATCTTTATATCACAAAAACTCTACCAAGAAACCATAACACAGAGTTTATTATTTTTTATTGTGTAAGTACGTGAACAGGTTCATGGACCACGCGGTGTTAAGCGGCTAACGAGGCCCATAGGCATCATCAGTGTGAATGACCACCTCGAAACATCAAGTCTCAGGCCCAATCATAGTGCTATTTTTTTTTTTTTTTTTTTTTTATTGCTTAGATGGATGGACGAGCTCACAGCCCACCTGGTGTTAAGTGGTTACTGGAGCCCATAGACATCTACAACGTAAATGCGCCACCCACCTCGAGATATAAGTTCTAAGATCCCAGTATAGTTACAACGGCTACCCCACCCTTCGAACCGAAACGCATTACTGCTTCACGGCGGAAATAGGCGGNACAACGGCTACCCCACCCTTCGAACCGAAACGCATTACTGCTTCACGGCGGAAATAGGCGGGGTGGTGGTACCTACCCGTGCGGACTCCCAAGAGGTCCTACCACCAGTGATTACGCAAATTATAATTTTGCGGGTTTGATTTTTATTACACGATGTTATTCCTTCACCGTGGAAGTCAATCGTGAACATTTGTTGAGTGCGTATTTCATTAGAAAAATTGGTACCCGCCTGCGGGTTTCGAACACCGGTGCATCGCTTCAACACGAATGCACCGGACGTCTTATCCGTTAGGCCACAACGACTTCAATACCATGAGATCATGATACCGACGACTTACAATAAGGCTGTACCACCAGTTAACCCCGACGGGTAGGTACCATAGTCCTGCCTATTTCTGCCGTGAAGCAATAATGCGTTTAGATTTGGGGCAGCCGCTGTAACTATAAAAAACTGAGACTTAGGGCTCCTTTCTTAAAGTGGGTGGCGATGCTAACACCACCACTTAACATCGGGTAGGCCGAGAGTTCGTCTACCCATCTAAGCAAAAAACATAAAAATTTGGTGGTGTTATTCCAGACCGACACCACGTGACAAAGACCTTACTATTATCGGATTTTAGTTCTTATATTTCATCTCAAGTAAAAAAGCATTTGGCTCACCTATGGACCACCAGTGATGGGTCTCAGCCGCTCGCCGGCTTGAACCCATGCCTGGGACACAGTCATGCCGCGACTCAATTCGATCACATCGATCATTCAGTTTCAAGTCAAATCATAATCAGGATGGAAATCGTCTCAGTATTTTGTGCATGATACCAACCACAAGCAAATACTCATATTTGAAAATAATATCTTGTGTTAATTACACCAAATCTTTTTGATTGAGCACTTGAGCGTACATCCATATTTCTGTTACAATCTATATATATAAAAACGAATTGCTATTCGTTAGTCTTGCTAAAACTCGAGAACGGCTGGACCGATTTGGATAATTTTGGTCTTGAATTATTTGTGGAAGTCCAGAGAAGGTTTAAAAGGTAGACAAATATGAAAATGCTCGGAATTAATTAAAAATAACAATTTTGTTTTTCCTGTGATGTGTTCCCCGTTGGACGGATTCATTAAAATTTTGTTTGTTTAAAGTTTATTTTATACAAAAGTTTAGGTCTTTTATTTCTCGATTGAGGCACTACGAAGTCTGCCGGGTCAACTAGTCTACAATAATATTCAGATGTATCTGACATAAGATTGTGTAACAGGTGTCGTGAGATGAAGTGTCCCAAGTATCCGCGTGTATGGGTATGAGGAAGTTCATGCGCACGCGGGGCGCTCAGCCACACGCGCTCACACATCTTCATCATAACGGACAGACCGCCCTGCCGAAGACCAACGGCCATGCCAGTAAGTCTTACATACATTTTTAATACGCTTTTATTAGCTTCAGACGTACGTATGTTAGGTATTAAATGGTTAATACGGGATCCTACAGCATGTCGCCAGGTGGGGGCGGAGCGCGGTGCGCGTGCGCTCGGCGTGGGGCGCCGCGAACGGAACGAAAGTGTCGCCACGGTGGATCTTCTCAGTGGATCGCGATTCCGATCCGGTGGTAGATTCTGCAAAGCACTGCTCTTGCTAGAGCATTTAAAATATTTCACAATGCGGGTTATTTGCTTATTAATACGCTTTTAATAGCTTCAGACGTATGTATGTAACGGAATCTTTGAACATGATTTTGACCCTCTTCAAATCGTCGGATTAACTCGAAATTTGGTATACTTATTAAGGATCGATGACAATTCAATATATAAAAAAATATTGAAAAAATTTAAATTCAATTAAAAAATAGAAAATAAATTTGAATTAAAAATAGTGTAAAAAAATATTTTATTGTAAAAAAAGCGTGGGGTGCATGGTATTAGTAGTTATAAATATTTTATGAATAGATATGAGTAGAAGGGTTATTTGATAATATCATGAAAAACACCCCACGTTTTTTTACAATAAAATAATTTTTCTTACACTATTTTTAATTGAAATTTATTTGGGATATAGGTTGGATTTTCTATAAAAGCGTATTTTGTTAGTTTTTTTTAAACTATTAATTTTTAACTAACAATAAATACGTGGAGAGGACAAATACAGAACAAAAACATGTTGAATGAACAATTTGAGTATTAAGCAATTTCTATGGTGCAGTCCATAAGCAAATGGCCAATGATACTAAGTGGTTATGGAATCCGCAAATACCATGAAGTTAGTGCTACCTCCTATCTGAAATACGAGGTGGATGTTTCTTTAAAAAAAAGAAGAAGAAAGAAGAAGAAAGAAAGAAAGAAATCCTTTATTCGCCAAGCATAGTGAAAATGAGTTATTACATAAATTAAAAGCAGCGTGTATGCTTTGTCATTATTTGACATGCGAATTTTAGTGCAGTGCATAGTTATAATATTATATAATTTACCATTCATTCATCCATAATTCAACTAATAATTAAAAATCCATTTATTTTCAATGTCATCCCCAAGAAAATCATTCACGTGAAAGCTCTTGGGTTGGTCGTTTTTTGAGAGAGAGTTTTTTAAGAAACATTTACCTACATAAAAAAAAAATTGATATTTCGAACGCTGTTTGAATGACCTTCTGTTGCGAATGCTCTACGGTTATTATATGCTAAATAAGAAGAAAACACTCTTATTATTTCCCAGCCATACTATCATACGGATCCCACAAGAAAGTCACATACGAAAAAAAATATTGTTTCAAAACATTCTAATTACGCCTCAATCTAAACCTCTAATTACGTTGAATACTCCACATTCTGAATCCACAATAGACAGTGAAAGTATACAGAAACTCGACCGTGTCTCGATAAGAATCACATCGGATTCACGACCTTACGACCGGCCTCCGAAAATGAGAGTAAAAGATGTTGTATACGTGCAAAGATTACCGGACCGGACCGGACCGCAGCCGGCGGACGACATAGGATGAATAAATTCCATTAAGTATCGCAACTTATAGTACTTATACAAAATAAAAACATAACTCCTAACATGAGTATTTTCAAAATTGTTTACATTCTGTACTGTCACTCATAGCTACTAGAATGATTACGTATGGCTCTATAAAAAATATAAAAAAATAAAAAATATGGGTAATATAAAAAAAAATTATACCCATGCCCGCATATGGAGGAGTGAAAGGCCATTGTGGTTTAAGCGACATTTTTGCTACATTACAGGAAAACCATTTAAAGTTTAAAATTTGAAAATAATGTCGTAATAAAAATAAATAAAATACTTCGGCTGTTTGAGTAGGGTTAACTGAAGTTCGATTAAAAACATCGAATAAAACGAACCTTTAATTACAAAGATAAATGTCGAATATTATTATTATGATTTATTGCTTAGATACGTGGACGAGCTCACATCCCACCTGGTGTTAAGTGGTTACTGGAGCCCACAGACGTAAATGCCGCCACCCACCTTGAGATATGAGTTCTAAGTTCTCAGTATAATTATTAACCGAAATGTTTTCACCCCTCGATATTACGTACGTCACGGCCAAATAAACAAAGCCACATATTAATTTAGTATAATCTATAAGATCTTACAGAGTTAACGGTTTATGTAATTAATCATAGTATTGTAACACAAGTGTACCGCAAACTGTATTAGATTGAGTTGCATTGCAGCGGCAGACAAACAGGTTTTGATCCTGGTCTAGACTTAAAAACTAGCAAAAGACGTAAATTGTTAACGAACGACAGGTGAAGAAAGTTGCGAATTATCATAGTTCAGTAAATCGGAGTTTAAATAAATAGCACTAAAATGTATTTGTTACAGTTTGTGGAACGTAAGTAGCTTGATGCGCGGAACCGTTAACGGACTGAATTAGAGTTCGTCTCCTTTAGAAAAAAAAGATTAGCGAACCATTTAAATAAATAAGTGGTCCGTTGGTAGTCGACATTCGAGTATAATAATTTGAAATTTTAAGTTAGTACACTATTATGGTTCTATTGTCGAAGACTACTTCTTAATCTCAGATTTTGGCCAAGACTACACTTTACCCAAATATTAATAAAGACAAACAATATTCATCTATTCTCAATTTGACCACAGACTATACGAAACAGACGCAATAAGAAAAGTTTGACAATAAAAAAATAATATGGATGCGTGTGTGTGTTAAATACATGTTAGTGTGTGTAATGTTTTTTTATTGATTTAATGCACATATTTTTTATGCATAATTAAAAAAAAAAACATATTGCGCTCCTTCTCTTAATTCTCTATAAGTGTGGGAAATTTCATACTCCTCCGTCCGCGCAATTTCCGTAAAAAGGCGTACAAAGTTTTTGCTTCACGTATTAATATATAGATATCTCCTTTTTTCGTCTCGTGACGGAACTGCAATTATTTTTAGTTTCACTGTTGGACATGGTCACTGAGGACACTCGTGTGTGTGGCGGCATCTTATCGCTTCTTCTATGAAACAATCTCGTTCTTGTTTGCATGTTAATAATAGTCATGAAAATACACAATTGAGGCGCCAGGTTGCGTGGCGAGACTAGTGTTGCCTTAACCGTGGGCTCCGGCACCTGCTTAACAACAGGTGGGCGGACTCTCTCGCCGGTCGACAGTTGAACTGCCCATTTAAAGCATTGAGAAAAATTGGAACTTTGACTCCATTAAAATATAAAGTATCCGTCTTTTTGTAACCACAATACTCTATTCCCTCCCAGCCATTAGACCGCGGTTGTGCGCGGTCTTCTTATTGATGCAGCCAGAGAGTCACGACCCTCAGTAATGAGGAGATCGACGTAAGGAAGAGGAGGAAGGCATGGTCTTCAATTTTTCTAAAAGACTTGTCTTTTAACCTCAATAAACTACAGAAGCGAGTATAATTAGAATAATTGACGGATATATAATAGCTTTAATAATAAATGTACATTAAATATGTATGGATTAAAGTACTTATAACTTAGGCTTAACTTATAACCTAATAATTTAGGCTACTTTTTGTAGACTAGCCTCGCCTGCGGCGTTTCCCGCGGTTATTGTCCTACCGCGGGACTCAGCTATCAATAATAAAATTTAATGTTTCCGAAGCGAGGGCGGGTCGCTAATCTTAAATAATAAAACAGTGATTTGGATTTCTTTGCTTTGCCTCAACCAAAACCATCTTTTCGCTTAATCCATACGAATCTAAATAGGCTTAATTATTTGAAATCAGAAGTCGATATAAATTGTAATTAATCCATGATTACCGTTTAGCTAAAGGCTCAGCACGAGATCCGTAAGTGAACGAGGATATGAAGTGAATGGTAACCCGTAGTAGTAACCGTCCTACATGTAGGCCACGCTACCGTTGCTACACGCTTTACGACTCTTACACAGTTTAATATAGTTCACATTGTTATTATTTAAATAAAAAAACTCTTGTTATTTTACACATAAATTAAAAACAAAAGAAACAAAAAATTACAATAAAAGAATTGAGAAATACTTTAACACAATCCGCTAATATGGTGATTGCATTGCTGAAGTCCATGGGCCACGGTAACCACTCACCATCAGGTGGGCCGTATGCTCGTCTGCCTACACGAGCAATAAAAAAAACCGCGGATTGCTGAGAGATTGTTAAGACTAGAATATGCTCAATGCTATTATTAATGCTCAATTCAGCTACAGCGTAAGAGTAAGATAGTCAGAGCATCCTTCCTACTTCGAAGAAGAGGTCAGTCGTTAGTGCAAGACTACGACCTCATGATCACCTCAAGATTATTTTTTTCCTACCTAAGCTGATAGCCTTGAGAGGCTATTTCAGCGTAACCTTAACTAGTAGGTGAGCTCACGGGGCTCAAACCTGACGACGTTGCTAACACGGACCCTAGCAAGAGCCGTGCTTCACAGAATCCACCACCGGATCGGAAACGCGACCCACTGAGAAGATCCGACGAGAAACTCAGTGGGCTGTGTCTGTGTGTTAATTTACTTCTTCGCAAGCGACGGGTTCGACGAGAACGATGACCGGAATACCTCAAGCAGTTGATAATGTTACGTATAATGTGTATGCACGTGTTGTCTGCGTGGTCCGACTCAAATATGCGGTCTCCGACTCCAGCGGTCAACAGAGACTTAATAAAATAGATAGTAAACTCCTAAAAACAGCGAGCAATATTTACAAACAAAACGGACACAAATAAACTTGTATTTATAACATCATTCTGTGTGTTTTATATCTAGCGCATGCCGCCGCGTCGCCGGTACCGTTCTCTTTAAACTGTCACTAGTATGTGATCTGAGTACAGGAGCGAATCGAAACAGAAGTATTAGTTCCACAATTAACTATATTAAAATTTATATAGATAAAAATGAATTGCCGTTCGTTAGTCTCGCTAAAACTCAAGAACGGCTGGACCGATTTGGCTAATTTTGGTCTTGAATTATTTGTGGAAGTCCAGAGAAGGTTTAAAAGGTAGACAAACATGAAAATGATCGGAATTAAATAAAAATAACAATTTTGTTTTCCCTTTGATGTGTCTCCCGTCGGACGAATTCCTTTTGTTTGTTTTAAGTTTATTTTATACCAAAGTTATGTCTTTTATTTATCGATTGAGGTACTACGGAGTCTGCGGGGTCAGCTAGTAAAAATATAAAATTTATATCTACCCAGTTGTCATGTGATATTCTCGAACACGCGTAGATTATCACACATTGTCTAATTCCTAATAATTGCTTATATACACTGATTACTTTAAGGAGTACGTGTTTTTACAAGCATACTTTGAAACTAAAGAATTCCACTGAGTGCAATATTCGTAGAATTATCTGATAAGTATTATTGTAAAATTCTAACTTTAGCATTGATTGGTTTGTAAGGTTTTCAAGAAGTTTTTATACAGATAATAGACACTCGTTTTTTTTTTGTCTATTATAAATACAACAAAAACCATATATGTATTTGTATATCCATCAAGTGCACAAATTCATGCACTTATTATATAGTTGATTACAATGGTTTTGTTGTTGAGATAACAATAATGTGTAACATATTATCTGTGACTACTTTTTTACGATGTATTATGATCACAAACAGATAAATACCGCCATTCTGCTTATTTCTGCTGTGAAATAGTAATGTATTCCGATTGGACAACATAACAGATACTTTAACCTCGTATCTTTTTTGTGTCGTGTCTTTTTTCCAGTGGCTACTGGAGCCCATAGACATCTACACCGTAAATGCGCCACCCATCCTGAGATATAAGTTCTAAGGTCTCAAGTATATACTTTGTTGTAACTATTTACAACAGATGCTTTTTTTTTTTTTTTTTTTCGGGTAGAGGACCGAACCTCCTACGAGGTCCCCGCGCAAAAGGGGCGCGCGGGAAAACGGCTGCCCTACCCTTCAAACCGAAACGCATTACTGCTTCACGGCAGAAATAGGCAGGGTGGCGGTACCTACCCGCGCGGACTCACAAGAGGTTCTACCACCAGTCTTATGTGCTGACCATGGGCTCCAGTAACACTGCCGTCTCCCGTGTACATTTGAAAATGCTACTCTTCTTTTAGACTTTTAGACATTTAAATAAAAACTCAAATGAAAGCGATAGTCATAGTTCATTCGTTTACGCCACATAAAGCCTGTCTATACTCTTCATGTCCAATTGATCGTAGAATTACCTCTAATTATATCAATAGCTATATATATGCGAAAGCAAAATAATCTTAGCCGATGTCAAATGAAAAGAAATATAATAATAATAATAATAATAATTTCTTTATTTACTACATAAACTCTTAAATCATGACCTAGAATACTATTTACACATTTAACAAACAGAGATTATGCAGATGGCATCAACAATATAAAATTAACCAATGATCCTCACACTAGGCATAGCCTGTATCGTGAGGACCAAAATGCGATTTACTATATATATAATTGACCTCAAAACGACATCACTATTATTAATAATTATTATGTAACTAAATATGAATTAAGGTTGTTAATAAAGGCTTCTTTATCTTTATCTTTATATCAATAGCTTCTGGAACTCCAAGATACATCTAATTACTGCTGTACAGCAAATGTGAGTGGAGTTTCAAATGAAGTGTATCGCAACCTCGCCCCCAAATATGTCTGAAGTACGACCCTGTGCTCCTACCGCACTTGACCTAACGCTGTTCAAATCAGCATATATTTTGAGGCATCGCCGTCTGAGTCGCTTACTAATTAGCACCTCGATACCGCTCAAAATAGATGTAGGTACTATTTCTAAATGTTTTTTGTTGGAGAGAGCATATTTAATTTGAATGTGGTCGCGTTATCGCAAGCGCACTTTAAAACATGCCATTGTGGAATTAGCATTCACAAACACCGCCGGGTAGGTACCACCACCCTGCCTATTTCTGCCGTGAATCAGTAATGCGTTTCGGTTTGAAGGGTGGGGCAGCCGTTGTAACTATACTTGAGACCTTAGAACTTATATCTCAAGGTGGGAGGCGCATTTACGTTGAAGATGTCTATGGGCTCCAGTAACCACTTAACACCAGGTGGGCTGTGAGATAGTCCACCCATCTAAGCAATAAAGAAAAAAAAAAGAAAACAAAAAAAAAGAAACATTTGCTAAGGATGTATTTCATTAGAAAAATTGGAACCCGTTTGCGGGATTCGAACACCGGTGCATCGCTACATACGGCATCGGGCGTCTTATCTTTTAGTCTTTTCGGCCACGACGACTTCTTGACGTTTTCATTTTATTTTGTTGTCAGAATTGAGCCACGAACAGTAAGCTACCGGTGACGGACAGATGGTCAGTCAGCCGTAAGAGCACACCATTATGAAATCATTGAACTTGCCATTTAATCAGTATTTACGCGATGTTAAACACTTGGAAATGATTAATATGTGCATTTTACTGGAAATGGGATCAGGTTTCATACGAGCGGTGCGGTGCGATGCGATGCGATGCGACGATGTGAGCATTTGATTGTAACAGACACGGTACATGTGAGCGAAACCTTGGTCGGCTTAGTTTGATCGATTAACAAAATTGATAACACGCACTGAAGTGTATTTTTATTAAAAAAAAGGGTGCGTGTACTTATGTACGCGCGTAAGAAGTTATACTTTTTTTTTTTTTTTTTTTTTTTAATATTAATTAATTGAGTCGACTATTATCAAAGCCGGCAATCTGACTTTTGAACAATGATTGGTAAATCAGAAAAACGAATTATTGACTTTGTATTCCATTGGCAGTCACAAAACTCTTCGGAACGACATCTTAGATAAATAACAGGTTAACTATTAACCTTTATTTAATGCAGGTTTTGAACCGTATTCTTTGAAGGAGACGATTATATTCAAATCAATCTGTATTGACATATCAATAATTTTTTTTGTCCAAATGCACTGATTGCCACCTTTGATAATAGACGACTCAAATATTATATAATTAATAAATATTAAACTTTAATAATTTAATAATATTTAGTATGAATTATATTAAATAATAATTTTGTCATTTATATTACTAAAAAATGAATGCTAATAACACTTTTTTTACGAATGTACATGCGCGAAAGTTCACCTGCGGCTATATTCAGACTCGCCAAGTTACGTCGGTCGTATTGTAATGAGCGATTTAGCGGGCAACTTCATTTTGTTAATTTCGTGTCACGGTGCGCGGGCATCGTAAAATTTCACTCTCATCAATTTTTCATAACGCGCCTAAAGAAGTATAACTTCAATAAAATTTAGAGATTATTATGTCGGATATAATGTGTGGCGGTAACCACCACAGAATGCAAGATACTTGTCAGATGCTTGAATCTCCCTTACGACATTTTCCAGAAAAGCTTGCCTGTATACATTTCCTTGTAACGTTTCTGACGATGGTTCTATGCGTTTTTCTGTTTTACTATGTATGTATGTATGTATGTATGTATGTAATATATTTATTCATAAAAAGTTACACTTTTATTTAAACCATGCCCCGCCAAATTCATTAGTCAGTTTGACTGCAGGTAACACGCTTTATATAAACATAGCTTATAAATTAGTAAATTAGGTTATATATATTATTATTAATACAATTAATTTACGTAAATGGTTACAACGTATTTACTTAACAAGTGTTTTTTGATAAACTTTTAAATTTAGCAAGTATAGGCTCTCACGTCTTATGTCCTCGGGTAAACTATTGAGTAAGTATGGAGCTCGTTTTGAGCTGTTGCGTTAGCACAAAAAGACGGATTTAACCCGAGAGTATTTGCTAACACTGTCCTTGACAAGAGTTGTAGTTCGCATAATCTACCACCGGATCGCAATCGCCACCAACTGAGAAGATCCGACGCGAACCCAATGGGCTGTGTCTATTGGCTAGATTGCACATCGACGAGTTTGACTGGAGCGGTAACCGATGACCGATCTCTGATCGTGTATAGAAAACACAAAAAAGTCATAAACAGCAGGTATATGCTAATAAAAACAGAATGATATTTACTTTTCCGCTACAGGCGATAATTCGATCTACACGCTTTTACGAGACTCAGTCCGCACAGGGTCTGGAGGTAAGGAAACGAATGCATACTAATCAGTTCCGCTGTGAGCGCGTGACTGTTTGCTTATATTAGATATTCTTTACAGCGTTCCACTTTAATGTATCTTTTGGAAGAATTAGACTTGTATTATCTTGAAGAAATTTACATAAAGTAATTTTCATGGGTAATGAAATAAGAACGAGCTATCCTGTTGGAAGCCACGTGAACCTTTGATCTTGCCTTACCATATTATGAAAGACTCTGAAAAGATATATGTTCAGGGTTATGTAGAATTCATAGACAAGTTTCTGTAGCGAAATGCCACGTGTTCCAGTATGAAGGATTGTGGCCGTTATTTCAGTGGATTTTGACCTCAAACCTCAAAGTGAATGGCGATGTTCACGATGTGTGTTTGTGATTCTGGTTACTGCTTAATCTTGAGTAGATTCTGAGATCTCCTACTCATCTTATATGTTAGCAATAAAGATCAAAATAAAGATAAAAATCCATTAAAATGCGACTATACCTTTATTTTCTAAAGTTATGACAAAATTCAGTCACGGACAAAATACTATAATCTATATGTATATTATACGTGAAGCAAAAACTTTACAACCCTTTTTACGAAAATTGCGCGGACGGAGGATTATAAAATTTCTCACACTTAGAGAGAATATAATATATAGAAAAGGAGTGCAGAATACTAAATTTTGTTTAAATTATGCATAAAAAATACATTAAATCAATAAAAAATATATTAAAAACACTATAATGTATTTGACACACACACACGCACTCACGCACACGCACACCACACGCACACGCATACGCATACGCACGCACACACACGCATATTATTTTGTTTATCATCAAACTTTTGTTATTGTTTAAAGTCTGGTGAAATCTTCGATCAACAATAGTAGCAACTGAGAATAGATTAATATTGTTTTTCTTTAATATTATTTGTCTATAGTGAAGCCTTACCAAAATCTGTTATCATAAAAGTATAGTCTTTGACAATAGAGTTATAATAATGTTCAAACTTATAATTACAGTTATAGTCGAATATCGACTACAGAGGGACCACTACTACGCAATAAATACATAAATAGTGATAAAGATAGCGCTGTGAGCAGTGGACGTGATATATTCGTTAAAAACAATCAAACTGTGTCCCGTGAGCCGCACTGAGTATAGTTGGACGACAAGCGAGTCGCATCAAATCCCCAATCTTTTGGATACAGTCTTCACGCTCAGTTGATTTACCCTCTTCTTGGAGCTATATATTCATTTTGGAAACAAATATCCAATGAAATGCTAAGCATAAGTACAATAATACCAAGTTTCATTCGTTCACAAACCTCATTGGCCGAAAGGGAAGACTGGATATTGACAACTAAGATTAGTAATAATTTAATATACATGAGAAATTACTATCATTTCTGAAGAGATATTGTGAAGATGCGACCTTATGCTTCTGTGAGAAGTGTAAACATGTGTAATGCTTCTAGAAAGGCCCATTACTTAGTGAACATTAACTTGAGCTGGCGTAAGCGACAATGGCTTAACAATGCCTATGGAAATGCTGATGTCCATGAGCCTCAGTAGCTACTCACCATCAGGTGGGTAGTATGAATCATCGTGCTATCATTAAAAGTTTTATAAAGATAAGTGCATTTTCTCTAGATAAGGTTACAATAAACTTGCCACAGGTATATTGCCACTTCGATAAAGCGGCACGACACGAGAACCCTCTCATCGTGGCCGCCGGTAACTACAATCCCGATCCTGCGGACAGAATGGAAAGCAGTCGACGTCGCCCCAAACACGTCATCTCGGATCCTCCCGATCCACTAACGGTGCTTCTAAGTACTTCAAGCACCGGTCACCGTTCTCCGATCCGAAGGGCTCGACGAGTAAATTAATCATCAGACACAGCCCACTGAGTTTCTCGCCGGATCTTCTCAGTGAGTCGCGTTTCCGATCCGGTGGTAGATTCTGCGAAGCACGGCTCTTGCTAGGGTTCGTGTTAGCGACGTCGTCAGGTTTGAGCCCCATGAGCTCACCTACTAGTTAAGGTTACGCTGGAATAGCCTCTCAAGGCTACCAGCTTAGGTAGGAAAAAAAAAAAAGAAAAAAAGGTACATTGTACAACTAGATATTTCATTGAATGTTTCAGTCAATTAATTCGACTCTAGGTTTCATTTTATAAACATGAAATACAGATGTGAGTGACGTAATGAGACGAGTACTGTCTCGTGTTTCCAAGGTCAATGTGCTCGGTGATTCTAACTTATTTACGTAATCGACACTGGTTACTTATTAACACGCGATTTAGTTTTGCCAAAAGTAGTTTGTGGTCTGATCTGTGGTCTTTACACATTCGCACGTGATCCGGGCAAGGTACTGGGAGGATCGGTACTGCAGAATTAACGAATGAACTTATAATACTTGGATAAATAAAAAAATCTACCGAAGTACAAGTTAAAACTGTATTTGCACTTAGAACACTTAAAACACTCAGCGAACACTTTAAAATTCTCAATTCACTTCTTCCGCTTCGCTTCAGGTGATCCGTTCGCTGTTTCGCTTCGAGTAGTTCCGATTACTAACTGACTGCGTGCCATCTCTGTAACGTATAAAGACGAAATCCCTAGAATTATCGAGAATATTCCACAAAAGTCGAGTATTGTGTGTTTTCGCTATCTGACAATAGATGGCGTTGTACTTCTCGAACGTTCTAGAAGTTACTAGATCCTTCGATATTCGTTCGGCTATTCGGCGGTAGATACTGTTACTCTTACCGGTGTAACAATGCCATTAAGTAAAAGTCACCACCTCTTCAACATTTTGAAGTGGAAGTCTAACAAATTAACAACAGGGTAATACAGATGTATTTCCAATTGGAAAGCATAAAGCATCACATACGAAATTTTGAGAACTGTGGTATCCACCCGGGCTTAAAAAACGCACTCCCTAATTTGGGAAAGTGAAGATAAACAAAGAGTTTAGATTCTTTAGATGTTCTTGAGGAACGTAGCAGTAGTTTACCAGAAGTGATCCGGGTCACCAACCAGTATCTCTTACTGAACAAACGGAGAATACGGCATTAGTGGAACGTTATCTGACAACCTCAATTAATAGCATGCTACTTTAACCCACTATCTGTTATCGTTATATATATTGAGGAGGAGAGTGTGCTGTTTTTTGTAACTTTGATGTTATTGACAGATGGCATCAGCAACAACATCGTACCGGTCAACGGGCGCCGCGAGGAGCCCCACTCGACTCTCTCCAGGTAAAGATTTCATTACTATCCTCTCCTTTCCTTCAGCAGTACTCAATATTCTTTGATGCTCGACACTCTACTGAAGTTCTGGTATGACAGTGGTATTTTGACATTGTCGGGATATCCCTATTAGTAAGTCATCCTTGGGCCTTCTCGCGGCTTAAAACCAATTGACGAGTGACTTCCTAAACACGCTCTATCTTAGAAACAATATTCTGCCTATAGCGGTGTAAATAGCTTTGCTGTATAATTATCCGCGAATTCTTCAACATTGCAATAATGCGTGGAATTGAAAAAAAAGCCATATCTGTTGGATCAACAATACTGTTACCACCACAAGTATTTTCTTAGAAAAATTCTAGTCACAAAAAGAGTAAAATAGATTTCACGCTAAAATCTAGATAATCCCTTTGTTAAGTACCACCACCACCACCAAGCATTATGTATTTAAGTCCTGTTCTATTTGTACATTGTTTTAAACCAATTCTATACGAATCTGTAAGTGGTATTTTTGTTTGGATCTAGACTTTTTATCACCATTTATATAAAAAAGTACCAAAAGCGATCATATAATAAATCAGTTACGATTGAATAATTGAAATCATTGTTTTCATCCGACTTCATGCCTGTGATATCGAAATGTATTAATTTATTAAATTTTTTTATTGCTTAAATGTGTGGACGAGCTCACAGCCCACTTGGTGTTAAGTGGTTACCGGAGCCCATAGACATCTACAACGTAAATTCACCACCCACCTTAAGATATAAGTTCTAAGGTCTCAATACAGCTACAACGGCTACCCCACCCATCAAACCGAAACGCATTACTGCTTCACGGCAGAAATAGGCGGGGTGGTGGTACCTACCCGTGCGGACTCACAAGAGGTCCTACCACCAGTAAAAACTTAAAAAAAAGTAACTAAAAACTTTACTGGTGACTGGTAGTATTTCAAAAATTTCCGGCGTCTCGAAATGTTTTCTATGTGCAGCCACCATAACTGTATCTGTAATACAACTTCTAATCTCGGTTCTTGTGACGATACCATCCGAAACCAAACTTTATATTATGCTTCGTGTAATTGTACTACCAAACCGCGATCTAGACCACAATCTTCTCACATTAATGGCGTACAGTTTTCTCGTACACTCTAATTCCGTCATAACATGTATCCTCATCGCAGCGTCATGGCTCCCACACGTCGTCAATTATTTAATTATGGTGCATTACACTGCCTTCCCATAGCACACTGTGGTCGGCCACAGCAGCAAACTTAACAGAAGGGTTGCGATTTTATTGCCGTAGACGCTATCGACTTTGAGAATCCAAGTCTGAAATATTTCGTTTAGCAGGTGTCCCTGTTTGTCAACTCCCATCACGTGCGTAGTTCCTTTCAGAAATAAACAGAATTGTGGCTCATAGAGATACAGACAACAAAATTGGAGAGGAACAAATTTGATAAAATCATTGGAATTCTAACACTTCGTAATCAAATCACCGCTCTCTATTAAACAAAATTTTTGGAGAATCTCTATATATAAAAATAAATTGCTGTTCGTTAGTCTGGCTAAAACACGAGAACGGCTGGACCGATTTGGAAAATTTTGGTCTTGAATTATTTGTGGAAGTCCAGAGAAGGTTTAAAACGTAGATAAATATGAAAATGCTCGGAATTAAATAAAAATAACAATTTTGTTTTTCCTTTGATGTGTCCCCCGTCGGGCGGATTCCTTTTGTTTGTTGTAAGTTTATTTTATACAAAAGTTTAGGACTTTTATTTATCGATTGAGGCACTGCGAAGTCTGCCGCGTCAGCTAGTCAGATATAAAAATATGAATGAAAATGTAATCCTTCTGTAAAATAAACACAGATTGATTGTGTGCGGTATGACACAGCACTTTTCTTTTGATCGGCCGCACCTGTACATTCAATAAGTTCTTATCATCGAGTGCCTCGCTGATGGATCGTTGTAGACGACTAGAGGCTTCGTGATGGTGCTTTGTAAGCCCGTACGGATTGTTACAAGATTCCTGATTATTTCTACCACGAAGCAATTAAGCATTGCAGTTTTTTAATGCAATTGAGATTTCGACCTCTTGGCTCAATTCGTGGTAGCTTATGGACACCAGCAGCCCTACATCCAGTAGACTTATCATTTCTTAATAGAGCCGTGTTTAAGCCTGGTTAATGTTATCCGAATTTTACAATAGTTAGGAAAAATGATATATGTTTATGGTGATAATCATGTAACGCGTAGCAGGTACTGGAGCGGCTCTGAGGGTTCAGGGCGGGTCCTTGGCGAGGGCCTGTGGGAGGACCCCGAGTTCCCCGCGACCAGCACCTCTCTGGGCGACAAGAAGTTCTCCTCGAACGTTGTTTGGATGAGACCTCATGTGAGTTCATTTTGAAACGGCTTTTTATTTCTCATCTATATATTAATACGTGAAGCAAAAACTTTGTATCCCTTTTTACGAAAATTACGCGGACGGAGGAGTATGAAATTTTCCACACTTATAGAGAATATAGAAAAGAAGTGCACAATCTTAATATTTTTTTAAAATAATGCGTAAAAGATACATTAAATCAATAAAGAAAACATTACACACACTACCATGTATTTGACACACACACGCATGCATAGGTACTATTTATTTATTGTCAAACTTTTGTTCTTGACGTTTTATTCTCAATTTGACCATAGATTTAAATATTGTTTGTCTTTATTAATATTTTTCTATAGTGTTATAGTCTTGGCGTTGAAAATACAGTACATAATAGTGTACATACTTACAATTCCAATTAATTATAGTCGAATTTCGACTACTACGGGACCTCTAGTTCCTATAGATGGGCGGAAGAGTCCCGTGTGGTATTTACCGGATTCGATTACCTGGAAACAACAGAACGATGTTTCTTCAAACCGCAGGGGGGGGGTGTTCGATAGTTTTGCAATGTATAGGCCTTTTGCTACTCCGGTTTTAATTGCATGAAACTAGAAATGTAATGTAAATTAGTAGCTGCAATTTCACAGGTACGATATGTACGCTGCGTTTACATCACGCGGGTATGCAACCTGAATACGTCCGCTTATCTCGTATGCGTATTTACATGCGCCGTATTGCGTAACAGCACGCGGTCGTGTCCTCGCGACCACTGTGCGCGGCCGTAGGGCTGCCAATACACACTTTATGCACATTATTCACCTGTCCAAACTAGGCCTCCCACTTCAGTGCCAGGAAGCAGAAGACGCATTCTCGTTTCGTCTGATAAACAGCCAAACAGACTGTGAGGGGTAGCCATCATTCAACGCAAAATGTTGTAAGCGAGATTCAGGCATCTGTCAAATATAGATGCCTGAATCTCGCTTACGACATTTTCAAGATAAGCTTGCATATATACAAATTCCGAATCATAACATTTGGACCGTCGGTCTACCGAGCAACATCACCTGCTCTTGTAAGATCTTTCCTTCCTCATATACTACCACAAGTATATTTTCTATAAATAAAACTGATTTTACGGTTAGGTCTCTCTTTGTTCTTGTCATTATATTATCACTGACGTTTCGGAAAATAATTTACAGTTACGGTGGTTGCGGACGAGTAAGGTGGACGGTGGTAACTCTTTAATAATAAAACACGCAAAAGTAAACCGTAAAAGAAGTTTAATTTATATCTACGGTTTGCGAAGACCCGAGAGAAAACACTATTATTATAATTTGTAAAGCTTCGAACCTTTTAGATAATGTAACTTGTATTTATTTACAAGTAAGTGTCTAATAGTTGGAGGCCATTCGCATGTCTTTTACAATCAGTTAAGTTAAAGATGACGGCAACTTGGAGAAGCTAATGGTGACTGGGAAGCTGGACGGAAGAAGTTCACGAAGTAGAGGCCCGACACGTTGGACTGACCAGATCCGCACTATCCTCGACATCACAGTTCACGATGCTCTACACTCGGACAGTTCCTCAGACTCAGACAGGGCGGGCAAATGGCGTGCAATTATCCGGAACTAACTTTTGTTGCGAGGAAGTGGTCACGACCCTCATTGTATTGAGGAAACCGAAGCGAAGAGAAGAAGGAATGTGCGAAGGGAACCGGTGGAAACCCTATTAGATAAATATGACGTCACAATATTAGTAAAGGCGCGTTAACAGCTGTGCAAATGCGACACCGGGCCATTCGTTACGCTAGCCGTGGCATCGCGCCGACTGTCGCTTCCCTGTAATGAGTGGGGCCCTCTCAAATGAAAATTACACTTTGACTCAGTGTTTTCTCAGACTTTCAGGAATAACAATAAAAATTACAATAAAATAATTGAGAAAACAATCACGCATGGTCATTTAGTCCCAAAATAAGACTCCGTGTTTTGAGTACCAGAGACTGACATACATACCTATATACGTTTAATATATACATACGTTGATAATAAACGCCCAGACAAAAAGCAAACGAACCTCTTCATCACACGATGTTTGCCTGAAGTAGGAATCGAACACACGACCCTCTGTACAACAATCAGGAGCACTAATTACTGCACCACCGAGCTAGTCAAGGAATTGCGGATACAATTTCAATACACTTGACTTGCCTTGATTTTGCTTTTATGTCGTTGATTTTCGCAAAAACAACGCGACCAACATTGAACCCCCAAAATACTTATAGTATGTCTGGCTGAAAAGCTTGAGATTTAAAAGAACATTTTGGCGGAATTCTTAGAATGAGCTGCGTGGTCTGGTTGTCCGCGGTAACCCCCTTACCTCATCCGGATTCTGACCTCGGAGGGGTCGGACGCTTGGGCGAAGAGGGCAGGGGAGTCGTTTAGTGAATAGAGCCCTGAAAACATCCTTAGGCCCGCGGTTTCGCAGTCGCGGATCAGTCCCACATACACCGGGCGCCCCCTAGGGGGTCTCCGGTAGGAGGTTCGGCTCCGGACCGAAAAAAAAGGAGTTGAGAGTAGTTGGGACACTGTTAACTAGAGCTGGGTCATTGGTAGTATAAGATATACTATACTCATTAATGCTAGATCACGAAAAAGAAAACCGATTAGGTAAACTTTAATGATACACGAAAATTTGAGTACAACACACCTTAAGCACTAGAATCTATTATACGATCTGTGTCATTCGTAAACCGATATATTAATAATCAATAATATATTAATAACTCCATAATGTAAAAGGTACAAAATCTAGAAGTATAAAATGAAACTTTACAGCTCCCGGGGATATGTTTGCTTTAGATTGTGGATACACGAGATATGAACTTGTCTAGCAAGTATGAGAAGAGTTTGTGCTTAGATTAGCAAATGTGTGTTGTTTTTTGGTAATATTAAGGTGCATATTTCCATTTAGACTCTTGTAAACAGTTTTCGTGGTCAAGTACTATTATGACCCAGTTTAATTTCGTTTTAAAATGAGTCTTACACCCGCTAATTTGTATTAAATGGAAATTTTAAATCCCAAATCATATTTGGTGGAGTGCCTGAGGTGGTTATTTTTTATTGCTTAGATGGGTGGACGAGCTCACAGCCCACCTGGTGTTAAGTGGTTACTGGAGCCCATAGACATACATCTACAACATAAATGCGCCATCCACCTTGAGATATAAGTTCAAGTAAGATCTCAGTATAGTTACAACGGCTGCCCCACCCTTCAAACCGAAAGCATTACTGCTTCACGGCAGAAATAGCCAGGGCGGTAGTACCTACCCGCGCGGATTCACAAGAGGTCCTACCACCAGTTATTACGCAAATTATAATTTTGCGAGTTTGATTTTTATTACACGATGTTATTCCTTCACCGCGGAAATCAATTGTGAACATTTGTTGAGTACGTATTTTATTAGAAAAATTGGTATCCACCTGGGATTCGAACACCAGTGCATCTCTCAACACGAATGCACCGATGTCTTACCCTTTAGGCCACGACGACTTCAAAATGATTTTGTTATAGATTATTGTTATTAATTACTGTAATTGTTCATTGTTATTGCATTAAGCAAACTATATAATTATATCAAAAAATTATATTAATTATAAATAGTCACCTGTCAATTTGAACAATAAAAATGAATAATGAATAAACGAAGGCTGAATTGTGTTGCATATTGCGTTATTGCTCATACAAGTGTCTGATATCGCGAGTTCCATAGCTTAAGTCTTTAAGATTCTTAAGCTTTGATAGGTAGACGGATTTTCCGGTCCACCTAGTGCTAGATATTTAGTGGGAACCCTAAATACAGCGTGAATTCTGCAATAAATCATGAGAGATCAATTTCAATCGCACAAGCTGCCTGTCTTTAGGTTGATGATTATTTCGCGCCAGTATTGACCCTTTGACTGTAAGTGCCCTATGTAGCGCAATAAAGTATTAAATAACTATGTCGATTTCTGTTGGATTGTCGAACTTTGCATTTCTTCCTTTGTTTTTAATGTACGTTTTAGTCCCTTAGGAATTTGTTTTAGTCTCAGTATCTTCGGATTCGTCTTTCCCAGAGCCTACTAGATATTCTGGCGCCTTAGTAAGAAGTTTGAAAAAAGAAATCGACATAATTACTTTAGTGCGCCGCGTAGGGCACCGGTCACCTACATGGCAGTCAAAGGGTTAAGCAGTGGGAAGTATTCACCGGCTAGGACAGTGTAGTTACAAAATTCCGAATAGAGTATTCCAGGTATGCTTCAAGTAGGAACTAAGCATTGTTACTCTTAAGTAACGCCATCTATCGCCGAATAGTCGAACGAATATCGAAGGATCTAGTAGCATCTAAAACGTTCGAGAAGTACAACGCCATCTATTGTCAGTTAGCGGAAACACAATACGCGACTTTTGTGGAATATTCTCGATAATTCTGGGAATTTCGTCTCGACTATAAAAGCGTTGCAGAGATGACACGAAGTCAGTAATCGGAACTACTCGAAGCGAAACAGCGAACGGATCACCTGAAGCGAAGCGGAACAAGCGAATTGAGAATTTTAAAGTGTTTGTGAAGTGTTTTAAATGTAAGTGCTAATACGGTGGTAACTTGTAATTCGGTAGAATTTTTATTTATCCCAAACCCCAGCGCGTAACAATATTTTAAGGGTTTTTTCTTATTCCGTTATTCTGGCGTAATTAATCGTCAAAGTTTTTATCGTCGCCTTTACTACGATATTTTCGTAGTCACGGATGACAAGTCGCTGAGGAAATAGTGATGATAAATTTACAATTTATTTTCGTATTCGCCATCACAACAAGCGGTTAATGAATTTTGTATAAATTATGCCTTCCGGTTATTGTTTTTAAAATAACTTAACGCAGGATGTGTTACTCAGTAATGTTGCGATCACACAGTACAGAAGACTTGCGGTCGTTTCACTTCAATAAAAAACAACGAACCACGAATTTACACTTTTCATTTGGGTAAAAAAGTTAAAAACAAACAATATACCTAGATTCTACTAGGTTATTGAATGAATCGCGTTATGATTGTGAAATAAAGCTACATTACATACATCATAATATGAATTATATAAATTTACTAGCTATACCCGACCGCTTTGCTGGGCATTTAAAATTAACATTATCATTTCTCACCCCCACAAACATTCTCATCATTAACGACCCCGCAACTGGTGTAGAGAGTCTAACACTCATATAAATATTAGCCTATCCATTAAGTACATGTATTTTCTATATGTATACCAAATTTCAATTCAATCGAATGCATGGTTCAGTAGTTATATCGGAACATCCGTAAAAACCACTGTAGATTTATATATTAGTATAGATTACGTGTGTGTCGTCACGTCTTATGAAGAACGGCAGTATTTTTAAGTAAATCCTAACAAATTTCTACGACTTGCGTATTTAGGAAAGTCAGCCTATGTCGATTCGTATGTGGTTACTCGATCTAGGAATTTCGCCCACAGGTCTGATCTGCGGAATCTCACACACGCTGTGGCAAACTAATAAATTTTGCCACAGCGATAGAGTGTTAAATCACTTAAATTATTATTATGCTAAAATAGCACCCACCAGGTATAGAGTAGCGTGGGTGTCGCATTTTAGTGATAATTTTTGACAATGATTTAATTAATATGAATTATTGATGAATTTTTTATCTCTTACGTGTTGAATATATTAAATTTAATACATTTAATGATAGTGTTAGTTGATTTATCTGACGCTAGAGGATCTTATTGTGTGTTTGGCTGTTAATTATAATAGAAGATTCAAATATGCGATTCCAGACCTTTTCATTATCATAGCCCTCATAGACACAGTCCACTGAGTTTCTCGTCGAATCTTCTAAGTGGGTCGCGTTTCCGATCCGGTGGTAGATTTTGTGAAGCACTGCTCTTGTTAGGGCTTGTGTTAGCAACATCGTCATGTTTGAGCCCCGTGAGTTCACCTACTAGTTAAGGTTACGCTGAAATAGCCTCTCAAGGCTATCAGCTTAGGTAGGATAAAAAAAAGCATTATAGGCAGAAGGCAGACGGCTCACTTGATCGTGAATACCAGGAGCGTAGTGTCTAGCCGCTGCTTATCGTAACCTCATTCCGAAGTATCCCGAACTTATATTTCTATCAAAATCTCCCCTAGTTCCTACACCATACAGAAGCATATAACGAGTCTCTATAGGTTGCCATTTCCTTCCTTCCAGTTTCATAAAGACGACAGCTAATGACGCCAAGTGGGTCATAAGCCTTCTCTGTCTGTACGCCAATAACACTTTAAAAGCAAACGTTCGACTGCGCTAAACAGTCAAATCGTGACTTGAACTATCACCGCTCTGACCCGACCGCGAAACAATAATACATGATTTGTGATCCCACATGTCTGTCTGACACGACCGTGTGATAACTATAACAACTTAGAGGCTGTACCGCGTTGTGTTGACAGAGAAACTGTAATGAGATACGTAGCTTTCTAGATATAAAGTACGCAATTTTTAAACATAAAATAATATATTTGAAGCTTCCGTTTATCGAATAATTTTTTTTTTTTTTTTTACAACAACTAAGAGGCAAACGAGCAAGACGGGTCACCTGATGGTAAGTGATTCACCGCCGCCTACGGACACCAGCGTTTACGCCAGTGCGTTGCCTACCCAAATTAATAATTAATAATTAATAATTAATATTGGTACTTGTCCGATTATGGTTCGTATCTGGGACGGGTTTTTTTAATCATAACTAATCATCAACATTAATAACGCGTATTTAATTAATTGTAACTCGCTATAGTCCGCACATGTACCTATGTACATACTGTTTGTTGGCAAACTCATATAAATAGATTAACCAACAAAAAATCTTAATGTAACGTTTTGGCAGACAAGATATAGCAACGTAATGTAAATCTTCAAGAAATATCGTCTAATCATGGTTCGCGTCCATCATCGATTCGCCAACATAACGGTTCACATTGTTTAGTGTCGATGACACCTAACTTGACAAATTTGGAATATTTCAGACAAACATTAGCATGTAATGAATTTCTAACTCATTTCTCAGTTTGATCTGTTCTTTATTGGCTGGCTACCTGAATTCTACGGGCTATGATATTGGCAGGGTAGTTAAATGACCATTCCGATTGACTATTATGATTGCGTTAAGTCGAGAAGTCTGCCACTGCTCAAGTCAGTCCTTCTTCAATGATGTCTCGGTCAACGCTTTAGCAGTGATTTAAATAATGCACTCTATTTATACTATTATGTTAATAGTCTTTAATAATGTTTGTGTTTTTGTCGTTCTTAGAGTTAGTTTCAAGTCCAGGTAGAACCATGAAATTTTGATACAACTATTTTATTTATTGAATCGGCGTGTGAATCAACTCACAGCCTATCCGATGCTAAGTGGTTACCGGAGCCGATAGACATTAACAACATATATTCTGCTACACACTGTAAGAAGAGGTCTAAATCTCAACTGTACCTACAGTATAATGGCCACCCTTTAAATCGGAACGCTATCCTACTTGGCGGCAGAAATAAGAGCGGTTGCCTCTGTGACGTCATTAGTTCTGTGTTAGAGTATTAATCGTGTACAGTCGAGTACTGGTGGTAGGATCTCTTGTCCGGACGGGTAGGTACCACCACGCTGCCTATTTCTGCCGTGAGGCAGTAATGCATTTCGGTTTGAAGGTTGGAGCAGCCGTTGTAACTATACTGAGACCTTAGAACTTATATCTCAAGGTGGGTGGCGCATTTACGTTGTAGATGTCTATGGGTTCCAGTAACCACTTAACACCAGGTGGGCTGTGAGCTCGTCCACCCTTCTAAGCAATAAAAAAAATACAGTATGGCGAGTCGTCTCTACTTTATTATCGCATCACGTACTACACGCTTACTGTGTATGTTTTTATTTATAGAGCTGTGACGTCAGCGGCTCGTGCCTTCAATGACGTCACCGGCAACGATTGGATCTAATTATCGACCGAATTGTTTTTAATGAACCGTGTTTCTACTCAATCGATTATTGTTGCAATACGTAACACGGATAGATGCTGTGATTGCATGCTACGGCTTCCAAGAACAGGCAAACTGCTATATTCATGAGTTATATCACACTGACCGTCCATTTTTACCATCGCACCGCCCGCCACCGGAGTAGAGTTCATCCATACTATCTGGAGCCACTGCGGTCATATTGCTTTTAGGGACCACAAGCACCGGTCACCGTCCTCGTCGAACCCGTCGCTTGCGACGAAGGGCTTGACGAGCGAACTAACCCACAGACACAGCCCACTGAGTTTCTCGCCGGATCTTCTCAGTGGGTCGCGTTTCCGATCCGGTGGTAGATTCTGCGAAGCACTGCTCTTGCTAGGGGCAGTGTTAGCAACTCTCCGGTTGAGCCCCGCGAGCTCACCTGCAAACGTTAGGGCGAAGCTGAAATAGCCTCTCAAGGCTATCAGCATAGGTAGGGGAAAAAAAAAGCAGTCATCGACAGTGCGTTTCCAGAGGTCTTTTTTGCCACGTACCATCCGGCTATGGAATGAGCTGCCCTCCACGGAGTTTCCTGAGCGCTATGACATGTCCTTCTTTAAAAGAGGCTTGTGGAGAGTATTAAGCGGTAGGCAGTGGCTTGGCTCTGCCCCTGGCATTGCTGATGTCCATGAGCGGCGGTGACCACTTACCATCAGGTGGGCCGAATGCTCGTATGCCTACAAAGGCAATAAAAAATAAACGAAGAATCTTGCTTCAGTCCTAGTTTACAATACAGCAAGTGTTTCTTATGTGGGTTGCAAGCTTCCGCATCCTGAGTCCCGAGGACTTTGACTAGGCGCTGCTGGGTTAATCTGTGTGTCGGGACTTTCATTTTTGATTCTCCCGGACGTTTCTCTTCATTACTAAAGTTCGTGCTTATGAAGGTTCTGCGTGGAATAGATTGGTAGCTAGTTATAAGGTGGGAGTATCAATGATATATGAAGTTGTTGTCCCAAACTTCAAATTAGATGATAATATGTACTTACTTACCCGTACGTATTCACAACACGCTTTACCGCCAGTAATTATAGTTATTATTACGTAAACATGATGAAATGTTGTGGATATGATTTTATTAAGTAATGCATTTCATTATCTGGTACCTACGTAATTAAAAGGTAAAAGTTGCCATATTTTAGTTATTATCTCGTATAATTTACCTTCAAAGTTGTTGATAGCTGACAGAGGCGCGTCGGCCAGTGGTAATGACTTGTCTGTTTAGTCAACCGTGATTGAATTATTGTTGCCATCCGCCGGGCCGCGTAGACTTGTTTACACAGCGTCAGTCACTCGCTCTAGTACAATACTTGGGTCTGGTTGCAATTTAGACAAGTGAGTTTTGTAAGAGCGCGTCAAATATAAATGACCACATGAACCATTAAAACTCTGTGTGATTTCGTTGAATTTTGTAAAACAACTGGTGGTAGGACCTCTTGTACTGGTGGTAGGACCTCTTTTACTGGTGGTAGGACCTCTTGTGAGTCCGCACGGCTAGGTACCACCGCCCCGCCTATTTCTTCCGTGAAGCAGTAATGCGTTTCTTTATTGCGTGTGTGGAGCATTTACGTTGTAGATGTCCATGGGCTCCAGTAACCACTTAGCACCAGGTGGGCTGTGAGCTCGTCCACCCATCTAAGCAATAAAAAAAAATAAAAAGACATACTTTGTCGCTTTCTGTATTTTGTACCATATGTTCAATGAAGTATTTATCGAAATATTCACGTCTATAACTGAGTATCATGAGCCTCACGTCATCCTTAAACGTGGCTTGAAGAGAAGTTCCTAGCGTTGCTGTTGTCCATGAGCCGTGGTAGACATGTCAAAAAAGAACCTCTTATTTATTTATTTATTAAGTTGCACCAACAAAGCGATCATCAATTCAAAACATTGACAAACTGACAAAAGTTCATGGCAGATGTCACCTCAATTACCTATAGGTGCAATCGACAGTGCATTAACAACAAAAATAAAAAATAAATATATAACTAAGATTTGATTACATTTGATTGATTGCTTAAGATTAATTTATATTTAATTGCGAAATGATCCGCGACAGATTTTTCCTGTATGTTGTCAGACAAACCAACCTCTTCTCAAGCATTCTTTGAAATATTGTTCGAATTGACGGGACGTGGTCGTGACGTGGGAACACGCGGCCTTGTACACTGAGATGCACTTGTACAGCCGAGCTATTGTCGCTTTGTTCACTGTGACCTCGGGAAAACCTTCCTTCAGTTGTTTGGTTACACGAAAGGAACTCTTTAAGAACACATAATACATTTATTAAAAATGTTTAAACAGAACTATATTTAATGTCAATTGTACTGACATTGTATTATACAAATGTATGATGTGTACAAAAAAATAATTAAGGATTGATTCGTTTGAGCTTCACGCATAATTATGTTTTTTTTATTCGTTATATTAATTCGTGAAGCAAAAACTTTGTACCCCTTTTTACGAAAATTGCGCGGACGGAGGAGTATGAAATTTTCCACACTTATAGATAATATAGAGAAGGAGTGCAGAATGCAATTTTTTTTTTAAATTATGCATATATAATAAGTGAAATCAATAAAAGAAACAATACACACACTACCATGTATTTGACACAACACATACATAAAAATATACTCTTTGTTTATTGTCAATTGTCAAACTTTTGTTTAGTCTGTTTTTTTTATTTTATGACCTGGTAACAGAGACTTTTAGGTCATATCTTATTTGAAAAATGTTCATTACTTTGGGGATTTAAAGTCTGTGCTCAAATTCAGAATAGATTAATATTGTTTGTCTTTAATATTACTTATCTATAGCATAGTCGTGGCGAAATCTGTTGAGGGAGTTCTTATAGAGTCCCATCTTTATTTCGCCGTAAAGTCGTGTTTTATATAATTAACACCACCGTTGAAACAATATAAATTTTATTGTTGTAGCGGCATAAACAATTCTAGGTTATTATATTATATTAGTTATTAAACACATTATAAATTATTTTTACGTTTTTAAATTTTCGGCGGTAAAAAAGGTCTCGTGTCACAGACTATATTCTTTTTCGCACCTCTCGTGCGTTCCGGCTTACGCATCATAAAAAGGTGCGTTCTTAAACGCCACACTGTGATTAAATTATAGAAGTATAATAGTGTTTGACAATAGAACCATAAAAAAATTTAAACTTATAATTCAAGTAATTATAGTCGAATTTCGACTACTGCGGGACTAGTTCGTTATAAATACATTTCACACATATAATACATTTCAGATACCTTATGAGCATAAATAAGGTATTTAAGTGGAACACACGATGCATTCAGTGAGTCTGACAATATTTCAAAAAAATACGCAAAACACAAAAAGTGCTAGTTCTCACGACTGTACCGAGGAGCGTACGTACTTATTGGGCCACGAACGTCGGCAAGAACCCGCAAATCTATTAGACTATTGATTCCTACCACAGTTCTGCCGTATAGTTCTCGTTCCAACCTGAATCCGTAGCCCTACCAACAGACACACCCAAGGTTCAATTACTTTTTGTGGTCAACAAAATTGGGCTGAAAAACGGTTTTCTTTTGCGCTGTGAACGAGATGATCCCAAGGTCTAATTGTATCACAGCGTGAATGCCGCCACCCACCTTGAGACATGAAACCCAAAGTCTCAATTATTTATCTAATACATAATTATGGTACAAATGAACGGATGTCAATTGACGGGACTTGTCAGGGCTCCAATCGAGGATACAGGCTATCTGAGTGCTTCAGAACTAAAACCAGCGTAGGGATCGCACGAACAAAGTCTCCTAGTATATAAATATTATTTGGCGTTTACTTAAAAAATAGTATTCTTTATTAATAAAGAAGACGTAATGAAAATTATGTAAATACTAGCTGATCCAGCAGACTTCGTAGTGCCTCAATCAATAAATAAAACTTTTGTATAAAATAAACTTAAAACCAACAAAAGGAATCCGTCCGACGGGGAACACATCAAAGGAAAAACAAAATTATTATTTTTATTTATTTCCGAGCATTTTCATATTTATCTACCTTTTAAACCTTCTCTGAACTTCACAAATAATTTAAGGCCAAAATTAGCCAAATCGGTCCAGCCGTTCTCGAGTTTTAGCGAGACTAACGAACAGCAATTCATTTTTATATTATTATACATATATAGATTAACGCGCGATTTCATTGCTAAGAGACAACTCTTAAAGATTACCTACAGGTAGATTCCTTTGTCTTGTATATTCTTGTCGCGAAGCACTCATCCATTTCGGTTGAAAGGTCAAATATAAGTCATCCAATACGGTTGACAGTTTGACCTCTTGTCTCAAGGTGAGTTGCGACAGTCACGTTGAGATGTCTAACCCCAGGATTCGGACTCTTCTGCTCGCTTACAAAGTCATGGATTACGTCGATTAGCTAGACTGGTACTACTGTAGTTTCCGCGTCACCAGTTGTCACTTCACACCGCGAATGAAACTAGAACATTCTTACCTAGATTAAATGTAGCTCTTTCATAAAAATGTACAATTGAACCGGCCACAGCCATAACAATAATCGTAAAAGTGAAAGAACGGGTCAGTGGGAGGTCAATCGCGCTTTGAGGCCTGCGTGCTACATGTAAACGAATTGAATTGTTAGAGAGGTATCGCATGCCCACGGTAATGTTTCAAACATTTCATTCGGTTTTAGTGAATTAGTTAGTTCGGTTTTAGTAATTTTAGTGTAGTCTTTTTTTTTTATTGCCCTTGTAGGCAGACGAGCATACGGCCCACCTGATGGTGAGTGGTTACTGTCGTCCATGGACTTCAGCAATGCCAGGGACAGAGCCAAGCCGCTGCCTAAAAACATATTTAGGCAGCCCCGATGAAACATATTTTATAAGATTATCATTCCATATCCAAAAGGCGTTGTTTTTAATTATTTATGAATGTAATTGTTACATTGTGCTTTCACTACGTGTTTTACTGTAGTGTGAGCCTACACGGGTGGATACCAGGTTACATCCTCGGCGTTTTGTTGGAGCGCTGTCAGAGGCAATGTCTTCACATTGTCCTTGTCCATTAGGGCGGTAGAATCTTGTGCCTTCGCTGGCGATAAAAAAAAATCATACTTTTCAACTAAAAAACTACCATATAATATCGATAACGATTCGAAACATTATTTTAATCGAATCAATTTATCGAATAGTGTTTCAATAGTGAAAGTGTTCGTTTAATGACATATTATGACGAGAAAGCTTTGCGTTTACCACAGGCCAGGAATTATGTAGTTAAATGCTAAATGCCGCCGCACTTCGCTTTTAGTGCTCAGCTTATTTTACATATTTGCAGAAATTGCTAAAGGACTTTTGAAAGAAAGTATCTTATAAAAAACTTAAAAAAAAACAAAAATCAATGTTAAATTCACAGCAAAATAATTTTAAATGGTTATTTATTAATGTTATTAATTTATTAAGAACTAAGCGCTAAGACATACATTACACACGCAAGTACAGCTCGATACTTGTGATGAAAATGCGCAATAGTCCGAATGTATCGAATACAAAAGTAAACATTACGAAAGACGGTTCAACTGTATTATTAAGAAAAGATAATTGTCAATGATAAATTATATTTGAAACAATAAAGTCGAGTGTTTATTCTACACATTATCTTGTGATGTTTTTATTTAAAAAAAAAACGATAACAAGAAACTTGCATCAGCGCGGTACGTAGGTACTCGATACATATCGAATTTGCATAATCATGTTGTACGGTTTTATATATTGTAACACACGCGGCGACTGAGCTGCCGACGCGGCTGCGTGTTACGATCGAACTAAGATCAAATTATCGACTATGTGCGTATCCTAATAATATTTTTCAAATCGTTCCGAGTGGAATGCTTTAAGAAATTCTTTGAAAAGTTCCCGACATCTTCGAAGAGGTTGACCGAAGAAGACATGTGTGGAATGTATGAATGACGATATGAGAGAGAGGAGTTGAGATGACGGCTGATAGAACAGAATGGAATAGAAAAAATTGCTGTACCGACCCCAGCAAGTGGGATAAGGTGGAGACAAAGAAGAAGCCGTCGTCATCACCACCACCAGTTCATTCCTTCTATGTGCTACCAGAACCTCTATATGTAACCACACTGCGCTCGTTTCATCGCCATTTTTGCTATTCGGCTCTGGAATGAATTCTCCAAGGTCTTTCTTGAGCGCTGTGACGTGTCCTTCTTCAAACGTAGCTTGAAGATTATCTATAATGATATAGGTTTAACGGCAGCTGCTCCTGGCTGCACTGATGTTCTTAAACATTGGAGTACCCCGTCTGTCTTCGTTAATAAAAAGTTCATAATGTAAAGTTTAAAATAATTTCACTCTGCTATCACTAGAGTGTATAAGCAATGGAAACCTGCAACGAAACTCAGCGAGAAACTGGAGAGAGTCTAAGTAGAGACCCGTGGACCAGGGTCAACTTAACAACACAAAGTGGGACTCGAGCTGCTGTGGCAGAACCCTCGAAATACACGAGAGCTTCCACCAGATGGGTCTGGGGAACACAAGCGACATCACGGGGCACTGATTAATCTGATATTCGTGAAGCAATAGGTAGTTCACTCAAATAACTAACATAGTTGTGCTGTAAATGAACTCTTGACGACACCTTTGACGGCTTAAAAAAATCGTCAGATGCATTGTTTTGTGCTTTTGTACTTATGGTGGGGCGTATTGTAAGCTCGTATGGGTAGGTACCGTACTGCCATTTCTGCCTCGAAGTAGTCATATACAATTGAGTCTTCAAATGCGAGTTGATATCTCAGACACGGTTTGGATGGGGGCTGTTCTGTCTGACGCGGCGCAGTGAAAGACACTCGCTAACTCGTGACTGCCGACAATTGGATCTCGCGGTTATACAACCGATGAGCAACGCTTTTACACAGCCTGCGTTTTTAATTAGCACTTTCATATTTTTATTGAATTGGTAGATATGGCGTTGAGCAGCCAGGCTAAATACCGGAATTCCGCTCACGCTGCTTGCCGAGGTAAAACTGAGTCTTGATTACATCTAAGGCGATGACGGCTTCACGACAGGAATATAGTACAGCAAGATAGAGCATTAGCTCCCATCCATACTGGTTTGCTATCTCATAACATCCATTTTCGTGAAACCGTCTTCAAAACTAATTTAATAGCTTTTTTCCGTGGTTATCGCACCATCTCCTTTGAGGCGGCGTGTGTACTGGCTGGGACGCCGCCTTGGGCTCTGGAAGCGGAGGCGCTCGCCGCTGACTATCAGTGGCGGGCTGACCTTCGCGCCCGGGGCGTGGCGCGTCCCAGCCACAGTGTGGTCAGAGCGCGGAGGGCACAATCTCGGCGGTCCGTGCTGGAGTCATGGTCCAGGCGGCTGGCTGATCCTTCGGCCGGTCGTAGGACCGTCGAGGCGATTCGCCCGGTCCTTGTGGATTGGGTGAATCGTGACAGAGGACGCCTCACTTTCCGGCTCACGCAGGTGCTCACTGGGCATGGTTGCTTCGGTGAGTTCCTGCACCGGATCAGAGCCGAGCCGACGGCAGAGTGCCACCATTGTGATTGCGACTTGGACACGGCAGAGCATACGCTCGTCGCCTGCCCCGCATGGGAGGGGTGGCGCCGTGTCCTCGTCGCAAAAGTAGGAAACGACTTGTCGTTGCCGAGTGTTGTGGCATCGATGCTCGGCGACGACGAGTCGTGGAAGGCGATGCTCGACTTCTGCGAGTGCACCATCTCGCAGAAGGAGGCGGCGGGGCGCGTGAGAGACGCACAATCCCGCCGCCGTCGAGCGGGGGCCAGGGAGGCGGATCTCGCCCAAGCCCTGGCCCTCTAAGTGTTTCGGG